>JAULBY010030028.1:0-15911 GCA_032358315.1 Ophiocytium majus
GGAGGCGGGGAAAGTTTTCAGGGTGGCAGCAGCTGCAATTTCTGGATGTTCCCGCAGCATGACGCAGCACTCGCCTCAACTCCGGCGCGCCACCGACTGCGCTGCCGCCAGAAGTGTCATCCACGCGCCAGCGGTCTGGCCATCAGGCGCCCATTGCTGACCACGCGAGGCACTCTTTTCCTGAGCATGCCATGGCGGTGCGCCGCTGTCGCCTCACCTCCTTTGCCTGGTGCGCATCCATGCTGAAGACCTTGGCCATCCCCTCCTGCGACAAGTCAATGTCGACATCGTACTGGTCCAGGATTGCGCGCAGCGTGGCGCCGTCTGGCCCCACAATGTCCTTCTTGCGGTCCGGCTCAAAGCGCACCATCTGCGGCGTGGGGAGTGTGTGGCGGCGGCAGCGCCAAACAGCGGCAGTCGGCACGGCATCACGTCAAGGCGCTGCGGGGCCGGAGCAGCACGCCATGGCGCAGCGCGTCACGCCAGTCCCTGTATGTAATCACCACCGAGGCCAGCTGCAACCCCGGCAGCCGTCTGCTAAGGCGTCCATACACGCGCACACGGTAAACGCTACTCTGGCTGGTGCCCCGCCTGTCGTGTGGTTGTGACGCCCACGGTGGTGCTGCGCACAGACATGCTGGGGGGCTGGACGAGCAACACCAGCAACGCGCGCCACCGTCGGCGGCTGAGCACTGGAGGGGAGGGCACCGGCTCACCTCAATGAGCGGCGCCGTGTGCTTGAGGTGCTGCCGCGGCGCCGGCAGGCAATCACGCATGACCTGCACACACACGTGCACACAGGGCAAGCGCTCGCCCCCCACCGCCACGAGGTCAGCCTCGCGCCCGTGCTAGCAAGTGCACATCGCAAGCAGCTGCGCTGGCGACCGCCGACCGCAGTCAGTGGCCGCCGCAAAGAAGCAGGGTGGCAAAGACGGCTGACAGCCGCATTTGGCACATGAAAGCAGGCAGCACTGCAGGCAGCGGTGCACGCCAAGTGCAGGACTGGGCCAGGCGGGGGGGGGGGGGCACAATATCGCAACGTTTTCTAGGTTGGTTTTCGGCAGCCGCGCAAAGCAAGTGGCCATCGCGCGGCGGACGTGGTGCAGCGAGCTTCCATGCACTTGCCTTTAGAATTTTGAGTCTGGCGGCGCGCGCGTGGGCGAGAGCCTCCTCCAGCACAAACAGCGGCACGCCGCCGAAGAGTTTCACGTCCAGCTGCGCACGCGCACACACGCACACGCAAAGGGAATGGGGGGAAGCACGCAACCGCCGCCGGGGGCGGGTCAGCGGCAGCAGCACAGCTCATGTCGCGCGCCGCGCAGTCGAACACAACGTGGCGCACAGGCAGTGTTTCACCTTGGGACGTGCCTCTGGAGTAGCTCTGGCTGCTGAGTGTGTCCATCCTCCGCCAGCCACGACTTACAGCTGCTGAAGATCCATCGGCACCAGGGTTGGCCGCACTGTTACAGGGGAGGGAACAGGCAGCCGGGACCGCTGATTCCTGCACGCACCTGGATGGCCGTCACGCCCGTGTGTGTCCCCGCGACCTTGAAGTCCATGTCGCCGTAGTGGTCCTCGGAGCCGAGGATGTCCGTCAGCAGAGCGTACTTGGGGCCACTCTTGCTGCAGGACGGCAACGCGCACCACCAGCAGCGCCTGCCGGGTAAGCCGCGCGCCAACACGCCGACGCGCACACCAGCCGCCAGGGCGCCAGCCCCGCACGCCAGCACACAACTGAGCAGAGTGCGGCGCCGTAAGGCAAGCGGCGGTGGCGGCGCCAGGCGAGCGCATGATGGGTAGAGAGAGAGAGCGCAAGCTGGCGCGCACTCACCGAGTGTTGGTGTTGCGGTTTCCAGCCGCGACATCCGGCCCCGCAGCGGCGCCGCCGCCGTGGCCTGGGCGCTCCCCCGCGGCGGGGTGCTGGGGCGGGCCCATGGTCACAAGTCCGATGGAGACGCCGGCGACAGGCGCCTTGATGGGCACGCCGGCGTCCATGAGGGCCAGCGTCGCGCCGCAGACTGTCGCCATGGAGCTGGAGCCGTTGCTCATGGTGACCTCGCTGGTGGCGGCGGCGGCAGCAGTGGCGGCAGCGGCGGCGGCGGCGGTGGCACGTGCGGCAGAGCGGAGAGCGAGGCGGCAAGGTGAGACGGCGAGGGCCGCGGCGGGGCGGGAGCGCTGCACGGCAGTGACACACACGCGACCGGGAGCCGATGAGGGCTGGCCCCGCCAGGACCGGGGAACGCGCAGTGAGATGCGGCACACACTGTGCACAGCGTTCGGCGCCTGCCATGGTCAGCGCTGGCGTCAGCGCTGGCGTGCAGCACCACGCGGGCCCTCACCTGGTGATGCGCGTGGTGTAGGGGAAGTCGCTGGGCGCGGGCATGACGGGGATGATGGCTTTCTCCGCCAGGTTTCCGTGCCCCACCATGCGGCGGTTAACGCCGCCAACCTTGCCCACCTGCGCGATGGCGAGCCAAGCAAAGTTGGCACGTGCCACCAGTGTCAGCCGCAGCAGACAAGCGCGCCCCCCCCCCCCCCCCCCGGGCGGACCGACACCGGCTGTGCACGTGATCGACCCCGGTCCGCACGCCTTTCACGGATGCTACCACAAGCCACGCGCATCTGGGCACACAGTCAGCGGTCATGTCACCACAACCGTGGAGGCGGCGACGGCAGCGGCGGCGGCGGCGGCAGTGGGCGAGAGGGGGGGGCTGGGTGCGACAGAGAGCCGCGGCGGCGCACCTCGTTGACGGAGTACGGTGGGAACTCGTAGTGCAGGTACACGCCGGCGCCCTGCGCTGCCAGCGTGCGCGCCTGCTGCTTGCGCGTCATCCCCATGTAGCGCTGCGCCTCCGTCGTCAGGCTGCGGGCGGCGGCAGCAGCGGCGGGGAGGGCACGCACGCCGTGAGCATAAAAAGAGAGTGCATGTGGCGCGCCGGGCGGCCGGCGCCGAGCGGCAGGCAGCGGCGCACACAGTGTACGCCTGCGGCTGCACACTGTCTGGCCGCAGTTACCTGGGCGATATCTTAATTTGTTACCCGGTAGCTGTTGAGCAAGCAGGCGAATATGCGCCGTTGGCTGCATGCTGTCTGGCTGCAGCCAGACAGCGTGCAGCGGCGGGAGCACACGTGAGTGCCAACTTGCGCGGCAGCCGCGGCGGCACGCGGCGCCCCCACCACACCACTGGCAGACGGCCGCACAAACTGTGCAGCACGGGGGGGCGGCCGCTTGGCACCGCGCACCTGGGGCCGAGCGTCACGGTGCACAGCGCCTGCGTCTGGCCGCGCGAGAAGAGGGAGGACCCGTGCACCACCGGCAGCACGTCCGACTCAGCCACGAGCGGCCGCACCTCGTTCAGCCGCCGCCCGTCGCTCCGCACGTTCTCCAGCAGCACCGCTTCCCTGCGTGCAAGGCGCACGGCAGACGGCGCGGGGGGGGTGGGGCCGGGGCGGCGCGCACGTTGCTGCAGTGTGCGGGGCGGCGGCGGGCTGGGAGCACGTGCGACTACCCAGCAGCACGGGCGGCCGTGGGTAGTGCCACGGCTGGGATGGAGCTTTGAGCAGCAGCGGCGGCGGTGGCACACGACGCGCAGGCATAGTGGGCGCCCTGGTGCTAGCCGCGTGGCCGGCCGCGTGCGTGTGCCAAGCCTGAGCGACATGGGAGCTGGCTGGTGAGGTGTGCGGGGGCGGAGTCAAGCCTGTGCGCGGGCCTGTGAGCGCCGCGAGCGGGCTCGGCCCTGCCTGGCCGTTGACGCACCTCATGGCGGATCGCATGACGCCTTCGGCGACGAGGGCGGCCTGTGACGGCGTGGCGGTAGGGTAGGCCTCGCAAACCGCGTCCATCATCAGGGTCCTGGCCGCGGCCTGTTGTCACCCCAGGTGACGCAGGCAGTGAAAGTGTAGGCCGTCAGCGGGGGGCAGTCAAGTTAAGCCAGGTGGTGGGCCAGTGGCGGGGTTGTTGTGTGTGTGGGGGGGGGGCTCAGGCCACACACGCGCAAGTGGGCGGGGCATGCATGACAACCTTGCTTGCGGCTGGCACGCCGGGTCACGAAACATGCGCATGTGCCCCCCCGCAGGGGCACCTGCGCGCCTGGCGGCAGGGGCTACACAGGTACGCTGGCAGCAGGGCGCAGTGGTGGCGGTGGCGGCGGCAGGCACGTTGCACCAGCGGCGCGCGCGCAACAGGCAACCGCAGGAGGAGCGGCAGCGGTCGCTGTCCCACCTCGGCCTGGCCGCGCGCCGCCTTGGATGGGAGGGCGTCCGTGAGCGCTGTGTACGCCTGCTGGTAGCCGGCCTGCACTCCCGCCACCAGAAAAACACCATGCACCACGGAAGAGCTGGGTCAGTCACAGCTTGCTTGCAGGACAAGACGGCGCAAGGGGGAGCCTCAGGGAGCGCCGGCCTGGTGGAGGTGTGGCCGGCAAAGCGCAGCCAGCAACCGCCAGCAGGAAGCCAGCAAAGTGTGCGCACACTGCCGGCATCGTGCGGTGCGCTGGCTCTCTGGTGTGGCTGCGTGCCCGCAGGCAACCAGGGCTGTGCCCGCGTGCCGGCGGCGCTGGCAGTGGCAGCACCACGTTACCACACGCCAGCGCCAGCAGGCCACAGGTGTAGTGACGTGCCAGTGCGCGCCCGCCGCCGCGCGCTGCGCCGCCATGCGGACGGCTGCCGCCTCGTAAGGCAGGGTCGCAGGGGCACTCAGGCGCTGCACAGCGGGGCCGCGCAAGGGTTCTGCTCTCGCCGCTGCCGTGTGTGCACTGTGGCTAGCGGCCGCACCTTGATAGCGGCCGTGCGCATTGGCTTGCTGGGCTTCAGCACGCCCGTCATGTCCGGAGGCCTGCGCCCGTGTACCGCCTCTGCCAGGTCCCGCTGTGCCTGCAGCAGCGGCTGCACCTCCCTGGCGCAGAGGGGGCGACAGCAACCGGCGGCGGCGGGGGCGGCAGCGGCGGCCGCGACGCGGACGAGCACTGGGTGTCAACAGCGGTGGCGGGAGGGAGGGAACAGGTGTGCAGGCGGGCGAGGTGGCGCCAGGCAACGGAGCCATGTGCCGAGTGAATTGACAGCGCAGTCACCGATGCACAGCAGGAATCGGGGTGGCGGCGTGCTTCCCTAGACAAACACGGTTCTGTCTGCTCCTTGTCCGCCTTGCCCCCGACCGCGGCAGCACAGCATTCACACTGCACATACATGCACGTGCTCGGCATAAGTCAGGCTCTGGTGGCGGCACCCGCGAGCGCCCGGGTCGCGCGCGCACAACAGAGACCTGATTTATGCTGAGCACGGATGGCTGAGCAGTGCCTGGGAGAGGGCAGTGACAGGGGGGGGGGCGCGCACCTGTGAGCCAGCCTCAGCGCCTCAATGACCTCGTCCTCTGGCACCTGCGCGCCGCCCAGTTCAATCATCAGCGTGCGGCTCTGCGTGCGACAGGGGCAGCGCGCGGCGGCAGGAGCGGCGGGGGTCAGCCACGCGCAGCGGCGAGCTGTGGGTCGACCAGGGGCAGGTCAGGTGCAGCGGTCGGCGGCAGGCGGCCCGGGTTCCCGCAGCCGCGGAGGCGATGCAGGCAAGGGTGTGTGCGGTGTGCGGCGTTTGGCGGGCGGCGGGGGCGGCGCGCCGCCGCCAGCGCACAGGCACTGCCTGCGCAAGCCGCAACTGCAGTACAGTGCACTCGCGATTAGGTGCGCTTTGACTTAGTGCGGTATGCGCTTCAATGCGGGGTCCAGAGGCCTGTCACAGACCACATGATTCTGTACAAGCATTATATAATGCCCGACTTCAGAAGCATTTGATTTAATGCGGGTGTTGCTTCAGTGCGGGGTGCGAGGGGGTTGACACTCTCCCCCCCCACTGAATCGCGAGTGCACTGTACCAGACAGTTCCCGTTTGTGTGTGTGTGTACTCCTGACAGTTTTGTTGCGCCACATGAGTCCGTGCTGTTCGGGGCGCGGCCAGGCTTCAGGCACAAAGGCCGCCGCCCGACACGCTACATCAAGGGGGCGGCGGGCTGTTCCGAACTGTGGCGAATAGCAAGCACATGGCGCCTTGCCACGGCGTAGCACTGTATCCCCCCCCCCCTTTCTTTATGGCTACCTGGGCCGTTTAGCGTTGTTGCGCCCAAACAAGGGGGGAAGGGGACCGAGTATGTTACTTTTTGGGAGGCACTCAGTGAAAATGTGAAGGTGAGTAAATTGCCCTTGTTTTTTACTCCAACTGACAATGCGGAACAACATGCGGGGGAAAGGAGCCACCACAGCTCCCACAGCGACCAGGGTGGCTACTGCGGGGTCAAACGGTATAGCACGCACTCCAGCGGTGGCGACTGTGGAACCACAGCTGCGTATTCCTTTCCACCCATTGCCGTGGCACTTCCCGCCCTGCGCCACAGTAGGCTGCAAAGCGGCGTGCGGCGCACCTCAGCACGCCACCTGGCGCCGCTGGGTGGACACACCTGCACGGCGCGTGCGGCGCCCCGCACGGCACACCACCCCTGTGTGGCCACCGCCGGCTCTGTGCATACAAAACTTGGGCGCTTGTTGCGGGTCTGCACGCACTTCGGGTGCCACTCCAGCAGCTAAAAGTCGTCGTCTACGACCGGCCACGTTACAGGAGCACTCCCTCGCCCCTTCCCGCCCTTGCATGCCACTGTGTGAGTTATGCGCCTCTGCTGTGAGGCATATCGTAATATTTCAAGTACTATATTTGTAATAATATCAACAGCATCTAAAATTTCGAAGTATGTGTACACTGGTAATGGTAGTAGCACAGATGTATTTTTACTGATTCACACCTGTGGATGTATGGGAACCCAGGCCATGCATGCTGGCATGAAGCTGTGGAATGGCCATGCTAGGCCGATGTAGACACTCACAGCTTTGCGCCGTCAACAACAATACTTCTGTCCTCGTAGCTGTACTACAGTAGTACTACAGTAGTACCATAGGTATGCTACTTTCCACAACATGGGCTCTTGCACACACACAAATGCAAAAAATGACAACCACTTCCGACAGGGGTACCATATGGCATGTACTACAGAATACGACTGTTTGTACATACACCTGTGCATACATCAACATTACAACATAAATGCTGCTAGTAGGCAGTGCACAACTGTTGCGCGCACCTGGGTCGCAGCGTACAGCAGGTCCATGGTGCCGCGCTCCGCCAGCTCCTCCATGTCCGGGTTCGCCACCAGCCGCCCGTCAATCCTCCCGACCCGCACCGCCGCCGCCGGCCCCTCCCATGGTATGTCGCTCACTGCAAGCGCCGCACTGGCAGAGTTGACGGCCATGGCCACAGCGTCACCCGCGCCATCAGCCGCCTGCACACTGCACATTATCTGCACATGCGGAGGCGGGGGGGGGGGGCGTGCAGCAGGAGCGCCAGCTGCAGACCATGCGTGAGAGGGCAGGACGTGCAGCGGTGCCGCAGCTCCCGCGGTGGCATCAATCCAAGTGAGTTGATGTTTAGGGACGGGGGGGAGGAAGGTTTGAGGTAGGACTCAAAAGGTGGATGTTACATGAGTGGGAGTACCTTCACATACATTGGGGACCCCACATACACGTTTGTACATCTACTGAAGTACATGTATGTATGCAAAGTTAAACACGTCCCAAGTGTAAAAAGAACACTAGCCATAACAGTAGCCATACACACACCGAAAAACAACACAATTGTGAATGCGAGGCGCGACAGCCAGCTGTTGCCTCCGCCTGCAGCGGCGCCGACGCACGCAGCCAGCACCCATGCCCTCCTCATCAAAGTGGGCTCCCAGGGCGACATGTAAAACAGAACGCACCTGCGTGGGCAGGCAGTAGCCGTAGGAGAAAAGAGGCCGCAGCACGCGGTCGACGACGCGCGCCGCCAGGATGTCGCGGTCACCGGGCCTGCCATCGCGCCTGTCGTGCGTGCGAGGTATCTTGCCCCAGGCATGCGCCTGCGCGGCGCTGAGGGAGTGCAGTGCTGTCAAGTGTGGCAGCGGCGCCAGGTGGTGTACGCATTGTGGTTTGTTGCACATACTGGGTGCGGCTGTGTTGAAGCGGGCAGCGGTGGCGCGACGCTGACACCGCCCGTTTGCACACATGCAGCCAGCGGATTGGGGCGTCTGCAGCAGCGTGGTTGTACGGCGCGGGGGATGCATGCAGGGATGGGAAGCGTGCCTGTGGTGTTGCTGCTGCGGCGGCGGAGTGGGTGCAGCTGCCGCCACCTGGCGCCATCGCGCACCTTGTCTTGGTAGTCGACCGTCAGTGGCAGGAAGCCAGTGTCATCAGGGGTCTTGCGGTCCGCGACCACTGTGGTTAGCACCACTGTGTTATCCTGCTGCGCCAGCACAGCTCCATCCGCCAGAGCAGCCACCCTCCCAGTTTCGAGCTTGAACAGGCTGCAGCACAGCAGCAACGTCGCAACCACAGTGTGAATGAAATGTTTTTATTTAGTCATAGAGACATGATGGCATGTGTTGAAGTTGGTGACGACGAGGCATGAGTGGATCTGATGCGCAGCTTTGGACTGCTGCTCTTGTGCTGCCGCGCCTGCAACCAGCAGCTGGTGCACCAGCTCAGACAGGTTGCCAACTCACCTGCTACCCACCCTGCAGTTGACTCGCTCCACGACCCGGTCAACACCGCTGCTGCTCTTGCCGCTGCCGCCGCTTGTGCTTCCCCACCTCTGAGCCGCGTACGGCCGCAACACCGCCAGCCTGCGCAGCCGGCAGGAGGCAATCCGAGGCACCGTTTGTCGTAGTGACCACATTGCCTCCTCGTTTTGGTGACACAGCCACCAGACACCACACCAAATATACCCACGCCAGCGTTACCACCGCGTCGTCGCCATGACCACCTGTGATGATTGATGCTCCACAGATGACAAGTGCTGTCTCAGTACTTCAACTAGTTGTTGAACTTAGCTTGCCGCACGTTGAACTTGTTTCAGGGTGCGGGCGACTCGGTGGGCAGGCGAGTGCTGCAGACAGCAGTTCGACCCACTGTGCACCAAAAACAAGCAAGTGTTGCATGACGATGTGGCGCTACTACTGCAGCAAAGTCGCGTTGTGAGCTCGTGTGCATATGTTGCCGGGCATACCAGTAGCTATCGCCACGAGCGTGCTGGCATGCATGGCATGGGCTCTTGCACGCCCACAAGCCCAAGTCAATGTAACTACTGAAGCAGTCCGTGGCCTTCCAGCTGTGCAGGTTGAGAGAAGGGGAAGGAGCAACAAACATGACATGTAGTCAAAACGCACCTTTGAGGTGCCGACAACAATTTCGGCCACAAACAGCATAACTAACCCACAAGTGCCGCGAGCAGCGGCACACACCAAGCGAAAAACATAAAAAGACAAAAGCAACCCAGTTGGTTCAGAGAGCACCCAAGGGGTGCCGCGTGTTGTTGGCTTCCAATGACAGCCACCGTTGCTTAGCGCGCACAAGGTATTGGCATGGATGATGCCGGGGTGCGCCCTAAGGTGGCCAGAGCGTGCCAGCGCTCGATGTCACGTACACCGCACTCCGTAACCACGTGGTGGCGGGTGCGGCCACCTCAGACAGCGCCACAGCACACCGGCGGGGCGCGCCGTGACTAAGTTTCCACCGGTTTGTGACACACAGGGGGCACGGAAAGACTGGTGCAGCCGCAGGTGGCAGCAGCGATGGCGCTTTGACGCACCGTGCCAGCGTTCCCCCAACTTCGCAAGAAGAGCACTGCTGCTGTCTCCCAAGCCCAGCGGCGCACAGGCCAGCGCCCCACACCTTTTCCTGCAAGCGTTGCGACCCGGCCGCCTGATGGTGTGGTGGCAGCATGGAAGCGGCGTGCGTGATCTGCTGCCGGAGCCGCGGCTGCTGTGGGGTGCCGCTGCCCCCAATCCGCCCCTGCCGCTGCCGCGCCACTGCCGCAACCCGCCGCTGCGGCAGCGGCGCCGCCGCCGTTGCCACTGCTGCCGCACACTGCCACTGCCGTGCGGCGCCACCGCCGCAACCCGCCCCTGCCGCTGCCGCTGCCGCGCCGCTGCCGCCACCGCTGCCGCCGGCGCTGCCGCAGCCGCCACCTGCCACAGCAAGGGCACCTCCCCCAGGGAGGGCTCCCGTGTGGCGACCCATACGCAGCAGCGTTTGTAGCGGTAGCGGTGCTTTGCTGGTAGTGCGGCAGCGCTGCAGCCACGGCAGCTGCGGGTGACGGCTGGCCGAGGTGTGGCTAGTGGGGAATGGGGGGGACGAAGGCGGCACGGCGCCAGCTGCTGCGCTGCTCGGCGAAGGTTCGCGCGTGCGCCGCGCTGTAGCCCGCGGCGTACCTGGAACGTGGTGGCGGCGCACACAGCACACATGGGTACATGAATTGGGTGGCATGAATTCATGAATTCATGGGTGTCAATGCACCGCGCGGCGTTACCTGTCGTGCCGGTTGGCGCAGGGTTCAGGCAGCATTCCACGCCAAGAAGTTGAAGTTCATGAATCGACGCTGTCAGTGAGGGCTGCACAGCACGCGCAGACCTGTGCCAGGCGGCACCACAGACACCTGTAGGAATTCAAGTACTTGAAGAGGGGTGGTTTACTTCAAACACCAACTGCCACTTGGGTGGGGGCAGGTCCCGCGCTGCCTGCGCCGTTGCATAGCACGCTGCTGCTGCATATGGAGTATATGTGTATCCATGTGTGTACTGTGTGTGCATGTGCAGTGCTTCAGAGGTGTATGTGGTATGAAGATGCTGTATACTGTATACTTCAGAAGTACTTGAAGCACACACTTCGAAGCTTATGGCGGTGTGTGCAGGCACCTGCCAGCACTTGAAGTACACTTGAAGTACAGTACTTAGTTTTAAGTGGTATACACATAGGTGTACTGTGTAGAGGTTGGACACGACACGGAACCGAGCCGTGTGCGAGGTACACAGAATTTCGTATTCAGTCTGACACGGAGGTCATAATGACCGTGGGTGTTGAGGGTGCTCTGGGGGATGAAAATCTGGCATTGTTTGCATCTATCTCAAGTGCACTACACGACACGGTTGGAGTGCCAAAAAAAATGTGCTCTAAGACCGTGTAGAACGCGGTGTGTGCACGGCGTGTGCACGGTATTTACACGGTTCGCTAGAGCAGCACTGCCTGCTTGTGTGGCTGGCCACTGGTTGCCATCACGGCGCCAGGGTGCACTAAACTTTGGCATACCGTCTTCTGTATTGATGAGCACCGCTGGTGCTGGTGCATCGATGCACACACCTGCACCCATGGGTACTAACCAGAACCCAATAGACATTTGTCTGATTTCTGAGCTCGAGCACTGTATTGTGACCTGCCCACATTACACGGCTGCTACACGGTACACGGTTGAATTTTACGGCTGCATACACGGACACGGTCTGCAGTCACTAAACAAAACCGTGTCCAACCTCTATCACTGTGCATGCATGTGTAGTACTACTACTAGACTAGTACACTGTATGTACATACCGTACTATGCTGTATACATTTATGGCGGTGTGTGCAGGTACCTGCCGACGGGTGGAGGCAGGTCCTGCGCTGCCTGCGCGTCTGCGGCACTTTTGCTGCTGGGAAATGAACGTGTGCTCTCCTCCTGCGTGTGTGCGAGGAGAGGCGCAGGAGGATCGAGGTGACGCGAGGACGGAAGCGCAGGATACAGACCTTGAGTGTATGTTTACACCTCGGAGTATACTTCAAGTATAAGTGCACAGTACACTTCTGAAGTGTTGTACAGTACATGCCACCAACTACATGCACACTGCTACGGTACTGTACACCTCGGAAAAGGTGTACTGGAAACACTTTCAGTACATATACCCTATACTTTGCAGTCTTTGTGTGCGCACGTGCATGCGCACGCATGCCGTGTACCCCTCACAACTGCATACCTCGTTCGCGCCAGAACGTCTCCCCCTCGAGGTGGCCCCTGGGGGTGGGTGTGGCGGTGGCGGGCATGGTCTAAGGCGCCCGCAACTGGTGCACGCGCTGGTGCGCGGTGGCCTTGTGAAGGTGCTTGTAGTGGAGGACCATGCCGTCCTTGTTGCCCGCCTGCAGGGGGGCGGGGAGGTGTGGTGTGTGTGTGTATGCGTATGTGTGTGTGTTCGACGGGTGGCGCTGGCTGAACGGATTGAACGGTGTGCTGGCGAAAAAGGTGGCGGCGGGGGCTACTCGAGTCGGGGAGGGTCCCCTGCCGCTGCTGAGCACTGTTGATGCTGCCAAGCACCGCTTCGGAGCACTGATGCTGGGCGCTGCTGGTGAGACAGCCACCGACCGCTGAGCACCACTCAGCTGAGCACCGCCGCAGCCGCCAAGTGCACAAGTGACATAGCCGCTCCCGGCACTCACCCGGCGGCCATGACGGCAGTTGCACTTCGCGTGGTAGTGCTCGCAGTGGCTCTTGAGTGTGGTCTTGTCGCGGTACACGCAGTCGAGCGCGTTGCACTCTTTGCCCTTCGGCACCGTGTACCACAGCCTGTCGTCCAGTCCGAACAGCCTGGCTGCTGCAATGTGTGCCCTGGCTGCTGCGGTGGCTGCTACCATGTCTGCCCCGTGAGCTACATTGTGGGTGGGCGGCAGGGCAGCACATGCGTGTCAATGTCAGTTAGGCTCGGCTTGCGATGTCAATGAGGTGCAGCTCGCGGTGTGGGGCGGCAGCGTGGCGCATGTGTGTTGATGTCAGCGAGGCGCAGCCCTTTTTGTTGGCTGCATTCAATCGCGTGACAACACGGCGGCAGCGCCGCAGGCAGCACGGTGGATGTGAGTTGATGTCAGCAAAGCGAGGCATGCGATGTGAGTGATGTGCAGCTCGCGTACAGGGCCGTGAGCACACACACATACGTGTTGATGCCAGTAGCATGGCGCGCATGCCAGGCACGCAGGCAAGGGTTTGCAAGTTTCAGTTTCTGTGCATGGTGTAAATGTATGGTGACAGACACCTTCAAGTTCTTGAGAAAACGCGCCGAGCCAATGCTGCACAGCGACTGCAGAGGGAGAGGCCGCGTCCACACACACTCACCTGTGTTCTTGCCTGCAAACACACACACAGGCACACACACGTCGGCCGGCGGCAGGGCAGCGAGGCTCCATGTCAGTTGCGCTGTGTCAGTTGCATGGCATCAATGGGCATGCGAACTGCGCATGCCCCGCCCCGTGTATGCGTGCACATATGTCGGCGGGAGGCACGGGCAGCGCATGCGTGTTGATGTCAGTGAGGTGCATGCATGGTGGCATGCGGGCGCGGTGCCGGCGTCACGGCATGCATGCACAGCGCACACCCCCGCAACGGCACCAGGCAGCGGTGTGCAAGTTGGTACTGGGCGGGCGCGTGGCATGCTCCGTGGAGAACACGCGCCGAGCCAATGCTGCACACCTTGCCACCATACATTGGCTCGGCAAACTCGGCTCACCCTGTTCCATCTTCTTCGTGACCGCCTGCAGTGCACGCTCGCCCTCCTCCCCTGCGGCCGCTGCGTCCTTGTCCGTGTAGCTGGCGGAAGAGCCATCCAGCAACCTGACGGTCTTGCCTGCAAACACACACACACACGCACACACACACGCACACACACGTCAGCCGGCGGCAGGGCAGCGAGGCTCCATGCCAGTTGCGCGGTGCTGGCGTCAGTTGCATGGCATCAAACTGCGCATGCCGCGCTGACCGGGTGCATGCGTGCACATATGTCGGCGGGAGGCACGGCAGCATGCACAGCGCACACTTGCGTTGAGCAGCGAGGGGGTCATGGGGGGCGGCATCACAGGTGGTGAGCAGGCGGAGCCCTGCTGACCAAAGCTCCGTGCTGGTTCAAGTGGGCCATGCTGCACACCTTGCCACCATATATTGGCTCGGCAAACTCGGCTCACCCTGTTCCACCTTCTTCGTGACCGCCTGCAGTGCATGCTCGCCCTCCTCCCCTGCGCAAGCATGACCCTTGCGCATGGATTGTATCTGCTGCGCTCAACAGACAGAGGCGTAAACTTACAGCTGCCTTGCCGGAACTCAAAAGCCAGCTGCTTCACCCTCGAGTCGGGGGTGTTTGAGTCAATGGACTCCTCGCTGTAGGACGAGTCCTCCTTGCACTTCTCCTGAACCCGCGTAAAAGCTTGACCACGCTCGGTGCAGCTGTAGCTGTGGGGCATGTTCTTGGAGTCAACGTACGGGGCGTGGGCGGAGTGCCCTGCATGATGCAGGGCAGAGGGCAGCAGCAGTGAGTGTGTGTGCATACCATAGTGCATGCTACAGTGGTATGCATGTACTTCAGAAGTGTGTGTACCACTGCATGGATGCATGTGCTGATGTACAAGCGACATCACTGCCACCAATTCTCACCGCAGGCTTGCTCCGTGCTGACCCGCTGCTGAGCACGCTGACAGCAACTACAGCAGTAGTGTACCATAGCGTGCAGTTATTGTACAGTATACTTCAAGAAGTATACAAAGTACTTCAGAAGTATACTGCCACACCTTGAGGTTAAAGCTACTGCATTCGGACCGGGTTGGTGCTGCTGCCACAACTGCTGCCGCTGCCCTGTAGATGCGCTGTCACCCAGGTGCCACTCATACCAATTCTTACCGCAGGCTTGCTCCGTGCTGACGCCCAGGTAGCGGCTGGCAGCCGGAGGGGGGACCACCCCAGCAGCAATGCACAGCTTGCGCACCCGCATCCTGCCTACCGGTGCCTCGCCGGTTCTGGCGCAGAGCTCGAACTCCGCCTCGCACTCCTGGGTCCAACCGTGACCGTCGTAGTACACCACATCACACCAGGGCTTTGTAGGATTGTTGTAAATGAAGGTCCGCCGCCGGGTGATGGCACTGCGGGCGAGGAGCTCGCCATGCACTCGTCCAATCATGTAGCCAGTGCCCGCGTTTGCGTGGTGCACATGGGGCACACTGCGGAGGAGTAGAGTCAAGGGGCAGCGCAAAGTGTGTGGTGGCATCACAAACTGAGGCGGTCACCTGCTGTGCATATTTACAAGGTGTGCTGCCTACACAAGTTGGCCCACATTGGCGCATTCTCTGTACTTTTCCATAGCCTTGCTGCTCACATAGCACTTCTTCTAAGGATCAGAGGTGGGAGTGACACTCCAGCCACGTGCACACTTGGGTTCAGCAGTGGGTGGAGTACATGCACAAACTGAAGCTGTACTTGGCCACTTGGCAGTGCTGAAGCGGCATGCGGACGGCACCTTGTTACATGGCATGTGGCATGTGGGCACATATACCCGCTTGCACTATGAGCGCTTGAAATGATGTTCACAGCCGGGCCTGTTGCGCAACAACTGGCCTGTCTGTGTGTGCACCTCACCTGCGCGTCTGTCCGGCCCGCCTTGCGCGGTAGGAGAAGACAAAGGTGCGACGTTCGCATAGCAGCTGGCTCCCTCGTTCTCCAGGCCCCGCCGCTGCACCAAGTTCGCGAGGCATGTGTCGTCACGCCACAACTGGTCCATGGCAGACTGCGACTCGGCTTCTAAGTCCGACTGAATGCCCGCCACCAGCACGAATACAGACTCTATCTGCGGCACGTCTGCGGAGGCACCCGGGACTGCCGCCCCCCTGGATGGGACCAGCTGCGGAAGGAGGGATGTGAGGCGCGCGGCGTGGAGCTCCACCGCGTCGCACAGCTGGGTCAGCGCATCCTGCGGAGCTGGTGGGTAGTCAGCGGGGGCCGCCACGGGCTCGGCGGGGGTGGGGGGCCCCACGGTCTGTGGCATGGGCGGTAAACGGGGGTACGCACGCGTCGATCAGCAGGGCAGGTGCGGGCAACTGGGACCAGGCAATGGTGTGGGGCTTGAGAGAGCGGGGTTGCACGCCCCCTGCATGCTGAATGCCGCGTATGTGGCTCGCAGGATTACAGTGCGTGCCGCGTATATGGCTCGCAGGTTTACAATGCGCAGCTGCCGCCATGCCAGGTACACATTCATAACCCCCCCCCCCCCCCCCCCCCCCCCCCCCC
>JAULBY010030039.1:0-15908 GCA_032358315.1 Ophiocytium majus
GAATAGCGAAAGAAAGTGCTTCATAGACGAGCCTCCAAACTGATTACAGAGTGATTATTCCCCTGCAATTAGTGTAGCGCTCGTCTTTGTTTAGATCACGGGGTTTTCAACTTACCAACTAAGTCACCTATACGAACCAGTACGACTTCTTTCCCATCAGCGCCGGTTTTCAAGGCGATATGGCCTTCTGGTACTTCCATAACTGTCTCACTGGCGATACTACGACCTAAAGAAGTGTTACGGGTTTGGGCAATGACTTCCCCAGGGAGGGCCAGCACTTGACCGATAGTCCCGCGACCGAACAAGAGCAAATCCCCTTCATGAACAGGATGAGCGCAACTCACACAATTGAAGCGGTTATCAATGACGATGGTTTTGCCAGGTTTAAGCTTGAAGGCCTTAGCTTCGTATCTTAGTTTTGTGACAGAGAAGAAATTCAAATCGCTCTTAACAACCACAGTCAGAAGTAATGCACATGAAACCACTTGCAACCATTTACCACGCTGAATGATGCGATCTTCAAGCACCAAATCTCGAAGCTTGTTCCCTTCTGCCATTTGTTTTTTGACTAATTTATCAAACACAAACATTTTTAGAATAATTGACCAAGCAAAGGCACACACGATCGTAACAAAAAGTGCGTACATGCTGAGACGGAAAAAATAGAGCGTCTTAGAATTAATGACCACTTGCTCTGATTGAATCTGATAACCAATGGCCAGCGCCATCAAAGGCAAGACAGCCCAGTTGATAACATCAAGCAGACGATGACGGAAAAACCATTCTTTGCGTTTTTCATGATGGTCATGCTGGACGAGTTTGAGACGGAAACTCTCGTAAAATTCTTGTCCGCCCATTAATTCTGGACGTGCTTTATAGAGTCCTTCCCAGAGATAATCTGAGCGCTCAAGTGCAGCGCTGAACCACCAACTGTGACCATCCTTCATACGAAGACGAATCATTGA
Source organism: Ophiocytium majus (assembly GCA_032358315.1). Taxonomy (NCBI): domain Eukaryota; class Xanthophyceae; order Mischococcales; family Ophiocytiaceae; genus Ophiocytium; species Ophiocytium majus. Next base: position 966 of record JAULBY010030039.1, read on the forward strand.
TTGAAACGGACACTCCACCGCCAAGATATCGTTGAAAGCAATTTCCCAAGAAAAATCTTTTGTCGTGACTCGGATGTGATCGTGATAAACCTGCACAGTCTGAGTCAGCTTGGGATGAAGCCACCACATATAAAGTGCCGGCACAAAAAATAACATCGCAGCGAAGCTGAACATCTCTTCTCTACCTTCGCCTTGCCATCCCCAACCATGGCGCATGAACAGCAGCGTGAATCCGCCTGCGCAAAGTAACCACACCACGGCACACACCATGGCGTACCACTTGTAGTAGAAACGGAAAGGGAGCGTGCGCGGGATATGAGTGCTGTTTTCCAAGCCTAGTCTCCTGAGGCGGTTTTTTAACCTTATCGGAGAGAGGGCCAAGAACTTGACTTAAACGCTTAGATCTTACGTTTTTTTGAGGACTTGCAGCCGAGCGAATAAAGCAAAGCCACCTATCACCATTAAAAGGGCGATCCACTGAGAGGTACTTTGCCCGAACCAAGCTCCACGCAATTCATCACCGCGGAAACACTCCACCACCCAACGAAGAACACCATAACCAAGCAAGTAGGCTGGCAATTTATTGGCCGAGAAACGTTTCGTTTTCAAAAGCCAAGCTAGCACCGCAAGGCCGAAAGCTTCATACAGTTGAGTTGGATGGCGGTGGGCCCCATGCATTTCAACTGCCCAAGGAAGATGGCTCTCACTTCCATAGCAGCAACCGGCCAAGAAACATCCAACACGCCCAACAGCGTGCGCCCACAGAAGTGGCACAAGCAAGAAGGACATCCGCTTTGAATTAAACTGTGGAAGCAGTGTTGCGACAACAAGTGTGTAAAGTCCGCCACCGAGCAATCCACCCAAAAATACAAACCCACCACCGAGCCAAAAATTGGCCGCACGAACTAAATCACCGGTGGCCCAGCGATCCTGTGTGAGAACAAAAAGAAGTTTGGCTCCGATCCAGGAAGAAATAAAAAGTCCCAGCACCCATAAAGAATACTGAGTTCGTGTCATGTCATGAGGCATGGCCGATTCGCCTAAGCGATAGCCCAATCCCCACGAAAGCCCAATGAAAAGTGGATAGGCGTAAATGACTGTCCCTTGCCAATCAAGCAGGACAGGCCACATTACGACTTTTGCTCTTGAGAAGATTTATGCTTGAGTTTCGCCTGCCAAATCATGTCACCGATCAAAATGAATGCCGCGATTGTGATGCAGCTATCAGCGATATTGAAAACGTAGAAGTGGTAAGTGCGGTAATAGAAGTGGAGCATATCCACCACATAACCCAACGTGAATCGATCAATGAGATTTCCTACCGCGCCGGCAAGAATCAAAGCGTAAGCAAGGGACATATGAAAGGTGCCCTTGATGCTTTTGAATAACATGACGAGTACCCAAAAAGAAAAGATCGTCGGCACTACCAAAAACATAATCATCCGCAAAATGGGTTCAGCCTGACCGCCCATGCCGAATGCAGCACCTGTGTTTTTGACGTAAGTCAGATTAAAGAAGCCATCAATCACAGTGATAGACTGACCTTCCATCTGAAACTGAGTTTGCGTCCAACCCTTCACTAGCTGATCAATAATGATCAGAAAGCACATCAATACGAGAAGTTTCCAGAAACGTGCCATCTAGTAGTAGTCCTTCGGATTGATCACGTATTTTTCGATCTTACGCAAGAGAGTCTTTTTAGGAATGTTCGCATTCAACGCCGTTTGGTTGATTCGACCTTTATTCAACTTCAACGCTTGAACAATAAATTCGCGTTCGAAACTGTCTTTCGCGATAGCGAAATCTAGCTTACCGCCATCGCCATGACGAACACCGAATGAGAACTGAACTTCACCAGCATTGTAAGCTGCGGCACCAGCACCTGTAGCAGGAGATGGTGAATCAAGAACGGAGTCTTTGATCGACTGAAGATCGATCAATGTTTCTTCTGATCCGCTTTCTTTTTCTTCTTTGGCAGTTCCACCCTTAAAGACCTGGGACGGCAATGCCGAGACATCAATCATGTCTCCGGATTCCATGATAAAACAGTGCTCGATCACGTTACGAAGTTCACGAATGTTTCCTGGGAAGCCGTAGTTCGTAAGAACTTCGACTGCTTCTGGAGTGAGGCCTTTGATTTGTAGACCGTGAAGATTGTTGAAGTAGCTGATGTAATGATTTAACAAGTGAGGAATATCACTCTTACGCTCACGTAGTGGTGGCAAGTAAACTGGCAAAACGTTTAGGCGATAGAACAAGTCTTCGCGGAAGTCGCCGGTCTTAATCATCTCTTCAAACGGTTTATGAGAAGCAGCAATAATACGAACGTCGACTTTGATTTCGCGGTTAGAACCAACTGGCGTAAAACATTTCTCTTGAAGCACGCGCAAGAGCTTTACCTGCATGGCCGGAGAGATATCGCCGATTTCATCGAGGAACAATGTCCCGCTGTCTGCGTATTGAAATTTACCGATCTTACGTTCGTTGGCACCAGTAAAGGCACCTTTCTCGTGACCGAATAACTCAGACTCAATCAAGTTTTCAGGAACAGCACCACAGTTCAACGTCACAAATTTTTCGTCTTTGCGAGGACCGTTGTAGTGAATGGCTTTAGCCACGAGTTCTTTACCCGTACCTGACTCACCACGAATCAAAACAGGCGTGTTGACCTTAGCAAGCTTGCTAATAACGTCGAACACTTTTTTCATCGAGTTGGATTCACCGACGAACTTATCATTCGAGGCGCTGGCTTCGCCAATTGAAAGTAACGGAGCTGAGAATGCGGTTGTTTCAACAAGTGAGCGGGCCTTCAGAGCGCGCTTAATTAAAGCAACGAGGTTCTCACCACTGATAGGTTTCTCAAGATAGTTGTACGCGCCTTCCTTCACTGCTTTCACAGCGTCAGTGACGTTCGAGTACGCCGTAAGAATCAAAACGATCATCGAAGGATCGTGTTTCTTAATTTCTGTAAGTGCTTGGATGCCATCCATTTCTGGCATGTTTACATCCATCACCACGAGGTCATACTTCTCGCGATAAACTTTGCCGACGGCCTCTTTGCCGTTGTCAGCAACGTCTACGACGAAGTGATGGAACTCCAGCGCTTGGCGCACTGACTGTTGAAGGACTTTGTCGTCATCAACTACGAGAACCTTATGCATGACCGTGCTCCTATTCATTTTTGAGCTTTACCGTGAAGGTAGTGCCCACACCTAATTCAGAGGCGGCCGTGATCGTGCCGCTGTGAAGTTCGATAAAATATTTTACCAGATAAAGCCCAAGCCCAGAACCTTTGATGGCGTGAGTTGAGTCATTTTTGACCCGATAAAACTTGTCAAATATGTTGGTGAGATCGTCAGGTTTGATACCCACTCCGTTGTCTGCGATGGCGATGTAGACCCATTGGGGATCATCCCAAGTTTTAATGCTAATCGTCTTTCCGCGTCCCGCATATTTCAAGGCATTCTCCACCAAGTTGGAGACTACGCGGTTCATCAAAACGGAATCTACCTGAATGGGATAGAGCGGAGCGAGATCTGTCTCGAGCTCCATCTGATTCGCCTCGGCTTCGAACCGGAGTTTCTCAACGATGCCCTCGATGACCTTGTTGATATCCTTGCTCTCTTTCTTGAGCGTCAGATTTTGACTCTCAATTTTTGTGAGGTCCAAAATCGACGTGATGAAGCTGTTCAATTCTTTGGTGGCCTGGACCACGTTATCCAAAAGTTGTCGCTGCTGGGGAACGTTGTCGTACTGCAGTCGCAAAATGTCAGCGATACCTGCGATCTTGGCCACCGGAGTCTTTAGATCGTGACTCATTAACGAAATGAAGTTTTGTTTGAGATTATCAACCTGCTTGAGAAGCTTCGCTTCTTCTTGAATAGCATAGCGGGTTTGGTATTCCTCGATCGCACGGAATGGTACCCAGATGTAGTAGACAACAAAGATCCCCAAGATCATGTGGGAAAGCTTGAACCACCAGCCAGGACCGACGAAGCACAGATATCCAAAGGCGAATGTTCCCAACATCAGCGTGATGGTGATCAACAAACCCTTGGTAGGTTGTACGCGTGAGATAAAAAACGAAAGAATAACCGCAATCAAGACAGAGAGAATTTGTGTCAGCACATCCGGCACTGGCGAAAGCGTTCGCCCTTTTGCCAGGGCTTGAATGATGTTGGCATGAATGCTGAGTTTTGGGCCCTTGGCTTCTTCTTTGTTAAACGGTGTGAGCGCAAAGTCGTCCGGATTAGAAATGTACTGCGTTCCCACAAGAACAAGTTTGTCTTTAAAGAAACCCTCGGGATAGTTCCCTGTCACTACACGGTGATAAGGAATCGTCGTGTAGCTTTCAGTATCAGTCGGTGATTGCGCGTATTTAAAGAGTGCAAAGGTTGCATCGGCTTCTGCGTTGTAGGCGGAACCTGGAAAAGAGTTGGCATCAAGCTTCTCTTCACCTCTTGATTCACGCCATTTGTTGGCAATCCAAAGATGGAATGAGTCTTCACCCGAAATATTGAGAGAGGCCCGGCGGATCACGGAGTCCCGAGCAAAAACTTGGTTGTCTTGATAGAGGAATGCTGTCGAATAGCCGAGTGGTCTCAAGTCTTCGACAGGGAGAACTTCCCCAAACATCATTTCGAATTTAGTACCGAAGCGAAAAAAACCTTTCTTGTTTTTTTGATAATCCAATACTTCCTGCCGAAGCTCGCCCATGTAGCGCTGCTCTACCAATGAGTCCGGCTCACTTTCCAGTGGAACTAAGTAGCCCACACCCACCGGGCCATCTGCTAGGACTTTCTGAAGGAAACGATGATGACTGGCATAGGTGTAGGGATAGGTTTCGCCTAGAAACTGATCGCTCTCTTCATCCATGACGACCATCACCATGGGAGCTTTTTCCCGTTGGAAATAATCAAAGCGAACCCACAGGTCGTAGAAAATCGCATCAAGTGAGAAGAACGAGTACTGAATAAGAATCAGAATGAAGACAACAGTGAAGAATAACGGATAGAGGCTCGAATATTCGAGTTGGCGAATTTTCTTAAGCATTCACAACCTCCTGATTCACTCCACGGAGTAAATCAAGTGGATGGGTCGCACTCTCGATGGCAAGAATCATTTGCTGAGCCGAGGTGTGATTGGCGGCATAAAATCTAAAGTTCATCAGACGAGAGGTAGAATTTTCGAGACGAGGTTGATCAAGACGCGCGTTGAGTTCAATCAAGCGCGAGTTCTCCCAAGGGAACAGACCCAGCTTCTTTAAAAAGTTTTTCCAAATACCGACGGGATGAACAATGCGGAAAACCAGACTGGCAAAGGGACCAACCAAAAACTGCACAATCCAACTTGGTGACTGTGATGTTTGACGGCGCATACTTAAAATCTTAAGGGCCGGAGCCCAGAGGATTGCGAGCAAGAGAAGAGAAAGTGTATGACGACGAACCATCCCCTCATGAGATTGCAAGGCCAAGGCGAAAAACAGCGCTTCGAGTTCGTTCTCTGCGGCCTGCTCTAAAATTTTTCTCTCCACCAAAAACGTAAGACGATCTTGTGAAGCGAGCGCGTAGGCACGATGAAAGAAACCGCTGTAACTATAGATTCGTGGTGCCGGAATTTTAAATTTGTAGGCCTGGGCGCGGGCCACGCGATAAGCGGCCGGATGATCGGTCTCAATTGTCTCGCGGGCCTGAAAGTAGTGAAGCAGGAACTTATCGGGATAGAGGTTAAACAAGGCCCAGATGAATGTAGTGACCGCTCCCAATGTAATCGCGAGACCCAGGGGTAAAAAAGCCCAATAGAGGGCCCAGGCGAGTCCTAAAAAAACCATGAAAAAAAGCCTGGCAAGCATGGGGAAATGTCCTGTTTTAAACTGCTTAACCCAGTTTACCCGGGGTCTCCGTGGGGCGCATTTACTTTCTTACACGAGGGGGGCTTTCCCATGGACTTAAATTTGGACCCGAGTTATAAGTCCCCGCACCTGAACCCTGGAGATTACCTGAAGAAAAAACAGGTAAATCATTGCAGCGCAACATGGAACCTAAAGACGAGGATATGCGCGAAGCCCAAGAGGCTTTGTGTGAGTGGGAGAAGTCCCCCTTGGCCGAGGAGACCTTGATTTGTGAGTGTTACTGCGTAAGTGTGCTGGATATAAAGCAAACTTGTTCAGAAACGCGCTCCGTAGATGTGGAGTTGTTGCGCCAGACGTTTGGAATGGGCACGGGCTGTGGTCAGTGCTTGAGAGATATTGCGAATTGGAAGAATTTGGTTTTTTGATATTTCGTTACCAGGAGTAAGCCATGGCGTTCGATCGTCTTTTGTTTGGAACCGCAGGGGTCCCGAACAGTACTGCGAAAAAGAACAATCCCGTTGAAGGGGTTAAGCGTATTCATGAACTAAGTTTGGACTGCATGCAGCTCGAATTTGCTCACGGCGTACGTATGAAAGAAGAAGTTTCATCAGCTCTTCGTAAGGTTTCTTACGAATTGGGAGTGCCTCTTACTTCTCACGGTCCGTACTACATTAACTTGAATGCTCGTGAGCAAGACAAAATTGACTCATCAGTAGAGCGCATCATTCAAACTGCAAAGATCTCTGATCTTTGTGGCGCAGAAAGCATGACGTTCCACGCAGCTTTCTACATGAAAGACTCGCCGTATGATGTGTTTGATTTGGTTGAGAAGAGCTTGAACGTGATCGAAGAGCGCTTGTCACGTCTTGATATCGAAATCGAATTGCGCCCAGAGCTTACCGGCAAGACATCTCAGTTCGGTTCTTTGGAAGAGTTGATTTCTCTTTCTAAGAGCGTTGGTAGCTGCAAGCCTTGTATGGACTTCTCTCACTTGTTCGCAAGAACTGGTGACGTGAATAACTACGAAGGTTTCTGCCGCGTGCTTGAGACGTTGAAGACTGAATTAGGTCCGAATACTTTGAAAGAGATGCACATCCACATCTCTGGTATCTCAAGTAACTCTAAGGGTGACTTGAAACACTTGAACCTTGAGAAATCAAAGTTCAACTGGAAAGACCTCATGAAAGCGTTGAAAGACATGGACGCTCGTGGATACGTCGTGTGCAACAGTCCTAACTTGGAAGTTGATGCGCAGATGTTGAAGCAATACTACACAGCACTGTAGAAATAAAAAGCCCCTCGAAAGAGGGGCTTTTTCGTTAAGCCGCTTTTTTAAATTCTTCTGAGCTACTAAACAAACTTCTTAGCTGCTCAACATCCACTCTTTCTTCTTCGTTATTCCAAAAAATAAGCCAAGGCTTCTCATCTTCCGATTGCATCACGAAGAGATGAGTAAACTTCATGTTCACGATTGATCCACAGACCTGCAAAAAAGCATGTCCGTGAACCACGTCACCATTTGAGTGGGTCCAACCTTGCAGCGGCGAATGCCCCATGGGTAAATCAAGTGTGTGGCCATGAATATGAAATTGAGCAAACGCATAGGAAGTCCAAGAACCTTCAAACGCCATCACAGGAAGTTTGGCGAGACCACGACGTAGGCGAAAATCCTGCTCAGGATGTGAGCTCGATACACGTGCGACAGCGTCTTCGCTTTCGAATGTTTCGGCCATCATACGCGTGATAAAGGGATCTTGAGTCATGACTTCCTCCGAGATTCGTTTCGGAGGAAGTCGTCAGGAAATTAAGGAGTTACTTCAATCGTCTCGCTGGCCTCATGGTAGGTCTTGATGTTGCTGACATCAGCAATAAGCCACTTACCTTCAACCCAGATAATCTCGGCGATCTTTTTCACCTCTGAGATCCAAGCTTTCTTATCGTTGGTAGTCTCGTGATACCCGAGTGAATAGGTCACGTAACAGCGTTTCTCTTGGCATGACTTAGATATGATTTTGAAAGTGTCGCGCTTGTACTTACGAAGATCAGAAAACAATGTGAACTCTTCATCCGACATTGATTCAACTGAAACACGCATCTTGCCCGTTGTACGTTCGACTACGAAGTCACGATCAACCACTTTTTCTAGACGGGCATTTGTGAAATCGCGCAAAGCGCCCTCTGGCGAATCACCACGATCAAAGCAACCAACTAAAAGAAAAGCTAAAAGAAAATACTTCATTCCATTACCTCAAGAGATGCGGAGTCCAACCCAAATCATTAAAAAGTTCAACCAGCGAGGTCCATGAACGTTTATCTGAAATAGGGTCTTTATCCCATTCTAACCCGATTCCTTTTCCATCCATAGTCACAGTTACGACGGAGCCTTTTGCCCCAAACTTTTCTCCCTCGATGACGAGTTCGAGTTGCGCTTTTTTAGCCGAGTCTGACCAAGGTTCTTCTAAGTAGACGAAAGCTCCCTCTGAGTCCCAATTTGTTAAATAGCCTCTCAGAGCGCTCTCTCCGACTTGCAGAACAAGGGGAATCCGGTGGGCCATAGGTGGATGAAGATCGTCATTCTTGAAGTTTGGCGAAAAAACGGCACGGGTGAATGTCCACGTCAGAAGTTGATAGAAGGCGTAGGCCATACACACATAGATGAAGAGGACGATCATGAGAACTTTATTGAAGTTCAAAAAGAGCCCTTCCAGGCTACGGAAAACAACCAAAGCACAGAACATCGCAAACGCCACACGCGAGTTGGCCTGATGGCGCATAATCATCCAACAGGCCGGCAAAGATCCAATCCAGATAGGCCACTCATCGATGGCCGTCTTTTTCAAAAAGACGATGTTCATGAAAGGAAGACTGGACTGAAGTGAGCGCTGGAGAATCAGAAAAAGAAACGAGAGCACGACGAATAGTAGCGTATTTCGGGCGGTAGGATGAAAGGTCCAGACTTTCAAATTTTGCATGTGGGCCTTATTCTATAACAGTATGAAGACTTTAGAAATCGCCTCTATCTGTGTGTCCTGTGACAATTGTAGATTAGCTTGTCCAGAAAGGGCCATTGTTACCAATGGTAAAGAGTACTATATCGAAAACTGGAGCTGCACACTTTGTGGGCTCTGCATTGAAGTTTGCCCTATCGACTGCATCAAAGAAGTAACGTCGCCTCAATCTAAATACTGAACCTCTGCCTGGTACACCAACACCGGTCTGGTGCCCTCTTCAATCGATACCCCACTGAGGATGACGCCAGCTGGATGGCGCAATGATGGCACTGCTTTTCCTAAATTGATTAGGCCTGGAACGGAGCACCCGTAGGACTGCTTGAGCTTGTCCAATTTCGTGCTTATGAAACTTCCTTCCTCCAGAAGAAAAGACACAAAGTCATCCACGCGATCTTCTGCAACGGCTTTCACAATTCCCTGCATGGAAGAATAATATCTAGCCGCCGTACCAAAATCCCAATAACGCCCTTTGCGCAATGGTGCCGTCATAACTTTTTTTGTTGCGGGTGCCACGCTTGTGAAAAAAGCCGAGGGACCAGTAGAGCGATCTAACCGATCAAGGCGAATAAGTGCATTACCAGAGTAGGTTTCAATTTCTATATTACGAGGAATTTGTGCGTTGGGGATGACGCCCATGAAACGGCGATCACTATTCAACTTTAGTTGGTTGTAACCTTGCGAGCTATTCACAGCCAAGGTGAACAACAAGGCATCCCAGTCACCGGCCGCAGCTTTCCACGTTTCAATTTCTTGTGAGGTAAACCACAAGAATTGATCGGAGTTCAGAATTAATAGTTCACCTTGATAATTAATGTGTGGCTGCGAAGCCAAATTATGAATGCCGCCACCGATATCGAGAATCTCAGGTTTTTCTACGAGCCATTTCACGTCTTTGAACGTTTCTCTCGTTTTCGCATGGGCCAGAATGTCGTCTGCTTGGTGATGAAGATTTATATAGATCTCTTCACAGCCAAGCTTCCGAGCAAATCGAACTTGCAGCTCAAGGAGACTCATTTCAAAAACTGGCCAGATCACTTTCGGGAGCCGTTTTCCAATAGAACCCATACGAGTTCCAAAGCCGGCCGCAAGGACTAAGCAGCGACGCTTAGCTGGCATAATAGATTCCGAACAGCTGCTGACGGAGCTTCTGGTAACGTGGACGCGACATTAGTGTGCAGCGAATTTTCTCCATCGCGTAGCCGATATACTTCAAGTAACGCGCATCTTGGCGAGTGGCATAGATATAAGAAAAACTTCCAACCGCCTTGAAGACGCGCTGAAGAAGCATGTCATCATAGAATTCGCAGAATGTTTCCCAGTTTCCTTGCCCATGTGAACTCGCTGGAAGTTGCTCAAAGTAGAGACGCTTCAAACGCTCATGGTTTTCTGGTGAAATTTGGTAGTAGCAGTCTTCCAGCAGAGAGACGAGATCGTATTGTGGAATGCCCCAGCGAGCATCTTGAAAATCGATAAAAATCAATTCGTCGCCCTTCACCATGATATTGCGAGAGTGAAAATCACGATGAGTGAGCACCATGGGTTGCTTCGCAAGGCGCTGGCAAATTGTGTCGAATTCTCCACGTACTAAGGCGATACCTTCTTCATCTGTGTACTTAAGAAAATGACCAAAGAAGAATTTGAACGTGAAGTCCATTTCTTGCATGTATTTTTCATGATCGAACGCGAGTGTGAATAGTCCGCTGCTTTCAATCGATGCTCGCGGGAGGCGATGAAGCGTGAGAAGTTGCTCGACCACTTTTTGATAAAGCCTCATCTCTTCTTTTGGATCAGAAATTCGCGCAAGGTGAGTGAGAAAAGTTACATCCCCAAGATCTTCTTCGAGAATGTAGCCACGTGACAACTGAGCATCGAGTACATCGGGAACACGCACTCCAGCTTTCTTCAAAAACTCTTGCTTGCTGACAAAGGCGTGAGGAACAGACATGTCTGTCTGTGGATTATCCAAACACACAACATAAGACGTTTTCTCTGTGAATAGACGGTAGTAACGACGAGTAGAAGCATCACCCGCAAGCTTGTCTACTAAATCGAGCTTCTCCTTAGTGGCAAACCCCTTATCTTGTGACTGCCCAAAGAGCTCTTCAATAAAAAAACGTTCTGCTTGTTCGGGCTTCATACGCTCTTGTCCTTAACAAAAAATAAAAATTGGTAGAACTCTTTGGAAGATTCGCGCCGAGCAAAGGCACGCTCATCTTCTGTCTTTGCTCTTCTTATCATAAAAGCTTTAAACATGGCTTCTTCTCTCGAAATACTACTCGCATCCCCAATTAAGGGGATGAAGTCGGCAGTATTTCGGTTCATCGTCTGAAGCCATGACAGATAATATTCCCCGTCGAAGCCCGCACGGCGCACAGAATGGTAAGCCCACTTATGAATCTCTACCTTGTCATCGACATCGATACGATTGAGACCTAGCACTCGCTCAATAGGAAGATAGCCCACAGGGACAATAAGAAAACGATTGTAGAGCTGTTTTTCACTTCTCACGAGCTCATAGCTAAGAATTGAGGCGAGTACGGCCTCGTGTTTTACATATTTATTAAGGAGCGCAGTCGAGAGAAAGATCACACGGCCGGGTAATGAAAAATGAAAGGGAACGGCATGCTTCACAATATGTAACTGAGGGCGGACACCCTCAGAAAAAAAAAGTTCATTGTTTTCTAAGATGACGAGAGCAAGATTCTCTAAATACTCTTTAGCTTTCCCCATGAGTTTCAACTCGCTCGTGGAATCTGAACTCAAATACATCTTACCGAGAGAAGCTATGTGATGGGTGTAGTCTGAGGCTTCATTGGCGTGCCAGCCCTTCATCAGGTTATTTTCTTCCGTCTTACCAAAATACGGGATATTGACCTGGGCGCAGGAAGCTAAAGATAAGAGCAGAATGAGGAATGAAGCTTTCATCAGAAAAAAGGGGACCTTGCGGTCCCCTCTAAAAACTAGAGTTCGAGATTGGTTGAAGTCGCAGCTACTTTGCCAAGTTCAGGCCAGTAGATGGTAAAACCTGCAAAAATACGGTTGGGGTCTTTAATCAATGGACGGTTATTTTCCCAGATGTTTTTCCATTTCTTGGCCGTGCCGTAAACACTTCCAGAGATTCCACCTAAGGTATCACCGGTGCGGATCAAGTAAGGGTTACCTTGTGGATTCCATTCAAATGATTGTGAAGGAAGAGCGTAAGTAATTTTTGTTCCAGCGAAAACCAACCCGTTTTTCAACTTGCCAGCGTTACGGCGAGAGAGGTCTCTCCACTGATCGTAATCACCATAAAGTTTGAAGGCGATCATCATGAGTGTTTCGTTCTTCTGAACGATGTACTCGCCTTCGCCATCCCCCAATGTCACAGCTGTAGCTGTGTTGTTCGTAATCACTGGGGCCGATTCTTCGAGTGTAGGAGCTGCATCTTCCAGCGGCATATCGATAGCGCTGGTATCGCTTGCGAGAGCATCAGCAGGTGTTTCTGCCAATGGATCGTTCTCTGCAAATTCGCTGGCATCAGCGTCCGAGAGTTCAATTTGAGGTGTATCTTGCGACACGCTTTTCGCAGACTTCGTGCGTGAGCAACCGGTCATTACGAGGGCAAGCAAGAGCGTCCATGCTAGAGTTTTCATCACCACTCCTTGATGATTGGCGTACATATAATCTTTTTTGATTATAACGCCTTACATAGAAAGTGGTGAAAAACTTTCGGTGCCGCTAAAAAGTGAAAAACATATCTTTTTGGTCGATTGAATTTCCGATTCTTTCTACCAAACGATTGAAGTGCTCTTCATTCTCGAGAAAGTCCAACTCGTCGGTATCAACGATGAGGGATTTCCCAAGATCATAACGTGAATACCAATCGTCGTAGTACTTGTTCAGACGAGTAAGGTAATCCACTGGAATCGCCTGCTCATAGTCACGACCCCGTTGCTGAATGCGCTCCAGGAGCTTCGGAATAGAACGGCGTAAGAAGATCATGAGCGTTGGCGGGCTCAAATAAGGAGTCATGGTGTCGTAGAGGGTGCGGTAGTTTTGATAATCGCGCTCATCAAGTGTCCCTTGATCATAAAGAGCACGAGCAAAAATATTGGCATCTTCGTAAATCGAACGATCCTGCACACAAGAAGCAGCGGAAGCTTCGATAAACTTGTGCGTATTAAAACGGTGATTCAAAAAATAAACCTGCAACGGGAATGACCAGCGGGCCATGTCTCCGTAGAAGTCTTTAAGATAAGGATTATCTTGAACTGACTCGAAGTGGGGCTTCCAGCCGAGGCGCTCAGAAAGTTTTTTTGTGAGCGTGGTTTTTCCACAACCAATATTTCCCGCGATCACAACAAACAAGCTGTTGCTGTTGGTAAGCTGTTGGAAGGCCAAATCGGCCATGAGGGGCTCCTGAAGAAGTAGTCAGCCAGGTTAACCCGAGCCAAGGGAGAAATCTTGACTCGCCTGCTCGGAAAAATTCACCCTGTTTACGGCACCGTTTCACTCATATAAGCTATTTTCATGGGTTGGCCACGTCTCAACATTTTCCTCTTAACCTTACTTTTTCTCACTAATGTGAGTTTCGCTCAAACGCTCGTCGAAGAGGCGAAAGCCCCCCTGTCGGCTGAGACGCAAGAGGGTGTTTTTGTAGAAACAATAAAAATTATTTCCGCCTCGAAAAAGATTTTTATTCTCTCCAATAACAACCAGCAACTCGGGCAAGGCGACTTCATTTCCTTGGCTTTGGACAACAAACTGGCTGCTCGAGCTGTCGTCGCCAAAAATTATGATGCCCAAACCGGTATCAAAATCCTCAAAATTTACTCACTATCGCAGTGGGCTCGCCTCCGTAAGGGCCAAGAAGTTCAAGTCATCCGTGGTGACGATTCAATGTTTGGCAAAAAAGTTGTTGAGCAGAAAGTCACACCTACTGAAGAAGCGCCTAAGATCAAATCAGAAGAAGATCTTTTTAATGACCGTGTCACTCTAGACGACGGCGAGTTTGATGACGGCTCTAAACGCCATATCAAACCAGACAACGTCGTTTCTGTTGGCCTCGGCTTCTTGAGTGCTAAAGATCTCAACAACGAAGAAGCACGCGCGACTCAGTTTTCGGGTTCGTGGGCCTACCAGTTTACGGATAACTGGTTTGGTGAATTTACCTACGCACGCTCTCAGCTTGAGGATTATCCAGCCAAAGGCGCGCAGACCTTGGTGAACAATGTGGTTGGTCGTTTGAAGTATAATTTCAAAGCTCCCCTCTACTCTTTCATCATGCCGTACATTGGATTTCAGTCTCAAACTGTTTCCAGTAATGCCGGCAAGACGGGTGTGGCAGCAACCGATGCAGCGGAACTAGAAGTCGTTGATGAACTCAAAAAGACTGGTCCTGTTTTTGGTGTAACTATTTTGCGCAGACTTGTGCCGGGCTGGTTTTTGAAAGGTGATCTTGGCACGGATGTTTTGAATCTAGGTGTCGCCATTGAATTCTAAATTTTTCTGGTTGGTTCTCGTCGTAATCTCGGGTTGTGGTGTGAAGGGAGCTCCTGTTGCACCTGCGGACTCCAGTATTCCTTCAATCGAAGAAGACCATCCAGATCTTCAGCTCAAGCCTGGAACCATCTATCCCAATAAAGCTCCTTAGATCATGTCCCTCATTATTGCGACAGGCTCCAATCTAGGTCAGCGACTTGAAAATCTTGCATGGGCAAAAGAACGCTTAGCGCAAGAATGGAAACTCGTTGCTGTCAGCCGAGTGTATGCATCAGCAGCAGTGGACTACGCCGATCAGCCGGAGTTCGTTAATCAAGTTCTTCAGTTCGCATTGCCCTGGGAATCACCGGAAGCTGTGATGCAAAAACTACTCGCCATCGAGCTAGAGGCCGGGCGCGTAAGAGATATCAGCCGAGGGCCTCGTACACTCGACATTGATATCGTTTTTTGGGGACTGGAAACAGTGCGCACCCCGTCGCTCGTCGTGCCGCATCCTCGTTGGCGCGAAAGAAGTTTCGTCGTTAGACCATTGTCGGAATTACCTTTCTTCCACGCAGTGGAAAAATGTTTTACAATTCCTACGTCTTTCGAAATCGAAGC
>JAULBY010030050.1:0-15908 GCA_032358315.1 Ophiocytium majus
GTGGTAACAGGCCGACCACTGAGCCAAAAGGGTGGATCACCATCCGAATAGCCCAGGGCCGACTTGCTATACCACAATAGTGCACATGTCCCGCGAAGTTCAATTACAAGTTGTATGTCACCCAGCCTTCAGCACCCACATTGATGTGTGCACACATGCACAATGTTTGCAATACGCTCACTAAAATGTGTAGGTCCATTTGTCTAATGCGTGACTCTATTTTGCTTTTACCGCAGGTTACTCGCTGAGCTCGCAGCATTAGCGTACACCTATTATGATCATATGCATGTGCAGTGCTGCTCAGCAGGCGACAACAGGCGGCCCCCGGGGGAGGGGGGGGGGGTGGCAGTTGGTTCGTGCAGTTTATCATGATGCCAAGTCCTAGTCACACATGTACAGGCGCGCGTGTGCCTCCTTGTGCTCCTTTCCTCAACAGCCAGCCGGTGACGGGGCGGCCATGCCGCAGACCAAGGGGGTTGGCTCAGAGCCTGATCCGGAGGCGCGTTCGGAGGCCGCGGCGGAAGATAAAAAACGCGCACTCCGCCCGCGCGAGATGGCCAACAACAAAGGGCCAAAAGGGCCAAAACAGCGCTGGCCACGGCGGAGGAGGCTGTGAGGGCGGCGACGTCGGCGGCGGCTTCTGAATCAGAAGTCAAGGCTCTGCAACGGAAGCTGCAGGAGAGGCAGGCCAAATATGACGCGGAAGAACGGCTTCTGATTCAGGCAGTACGCGAAACTCAGCACCTTATGACCCGCAACCGGAGGATGGGCACCATAGACATGGCTGCAGCAAGGGATGGCGGGTCTTCTGCAGCTGCCACTGCCGCTTCTGCTGCTGCTGGCGAGCCCACCAGCTGCAGCACCGGCAGCGACGCCCATCAGCACGTCGGCCATGGCTGCCAGCCTGCCCAAGCTGCCGACCACACCGAGAACACCTGCCGCAACCTCACCAGCGGAGCCCCCCCGCAGCAACAACCGTTGCTGCAGCAGGTGCGGCCGCCGCTGCCAGCGCGCGCAGGCACCCACACTGTGTCATGGAGCCCTGAAGTGTGTCTGCGGCGCTCATTGTGCTGCTGAGCAAGTATTCCGCCGCGACATGGCATGCGTCTGAGCCGATGCCACCGCCGCCGCCGCCACCGCCGCTGCTGCCGCTGCTGCTGCCGCTGCTGCCGCTGCTGCTGCCGCTGCTGCTGTCACCATTATTTCTGCTGCTGCCCCTGCTACTGCTTCTTCTTCTTCTTCTTCTGCTGCTGCTGCTGCCCCGCTGCTGCTGCCGCTGCTGCCGCCGCTGCTGCTGCCGCTGCTGCTGCTGCTGCCCCCGCTGCTGCTGCCCCTGCTGCTGCTGCCGCTGCCGCCGCTCCCGCCGCCCGTGCCGCTGCTGCTGCCGCCACTACTTCTGCTGCTGCTGCTGCTGCCGCCGCTACTACTGCTTCTTTTCCTTCTGCTGCTGCCGCTTCTGCCGCTGCTGCTGCTGCCGCCGCCTCCGCCGCCGCCGCCGAACTGCCGGTGCCCCTGCCGCTGTCACTGCCGGCGCACGCAGGCACGCCCGCCACGATGCAGCAGCTGTTCCAGATGGCGGCACAGGTGGGCTACCAGCACTCACAGGCGCGCGCGGCGCACCAGCAGCAGCGGGAGCAGCTGCAGCAGGAAGTGCGGACACCGTCGCCAACGCCACCGTTGTTGTTGCCGGCAGCCGACCTGGCTCAGGTAAGATCTGACCGCTTCAGTGTAATTTTTTTGTTTAGTAGTAGTATTTTTTTTTGTTACGTTCTTTCATTTAGTGGTAGTGGTCTGCCATGACGTGCTTGTGCTACTCAAACTCCGCTGAGGGTGCGGATAGCCCTGCGCACATGGCATGCGCATGAGTGGCAAAAGCATGCTAAATCCAGTAACAGGAGCCCTGTTGCTAGCTAACGAGACGACAAATGTGCCACATACTTGCATTTGTTTACCGTCTAGTGCCTGTTCCTCTCCCCCTAAAGGTAGTAGGATTTGCCAGTTAAAACCGGGGGGGGAAAGCAGTTGGGGACGCCCAGTTAAAACCTTTTAGGGGGGGGGTAAAGTCAATAGGGAAAGAGTCTTCCAGGGGCCTATGGGGCTCAGGCAACACACGCGCATGCATCGCAGCTGGTCCTCGCGCACTTTGCGGCCGTTTCTCGGCAGCAGAACGCTCCTGCAGCTTACCCAGTTCCGCCGCACGAGCTGCCGGGTGCAGCATTGGCCATGGTCAGCGTGGTGAGGGCAGACCGCCCCGATGCTGAAGGCAAGCAAGCCCCTGCCACATTGCAGGGTGCTCTGACCTGGCGCTGCCGGCCCGAGTACTACCAGTACCTGGGGTCTACTGCTGTTGCTGCTCCACCAGCATCACCAGGGTCAGCCAGGGCGGGGGGCCGGGAGCGGAAGGCGGCAGCAGCGGCGGCACGGCCTGGCAGCGCCTCTGATGTGCAGATCATGTCATCTGATGACGAGCAGCCAGGCCCGGCTGCTCTGCTGCCGCCCCTGCTGCGGGGCAGCTCTCCTGCTTTCCCGACAACGAACCGCCCTTTCGGTGAAAAAGCGCAACTGCTGGAGCTGACCATGTTTCAACAACAACTGTGACAGCTACCAGTACTGTAGATCTGTCAGGGGGTGCACCTTAGGCATGGCCAGTAGATAGGGGGGCTCAACGGGCCAGTGAGCACCAGCTTAAACAAGGTAAAACCAACAGGGACCACCAGTTAGGGGGGTAAAACAGCTGGGGAGCGCCAGTTAAAAGGGGGTTAAGGGGTTAGGGACACCCAGTTAAAACCTCCCCTGTTACCTTTAGGGGGAGAGGAATAGGCACTAGACGGTATAAGACTTCGCTCCAGCCGGCTGCCGGCGCCGTCAACGCGTCTCAGGTAGTGCCGTCAGAATGCCCCTGCGGCTTCAACTGCTGAGCGTGTTTCTGTGCTTCAACTACACTTTAACGGCCAACTTCACCTTGTGTGCACTTCAACTGTAACTTCAGCTGCTGAGAATGTCTCCTGTGTTCCAACTTCAACTACAGCCGGCGCCGCCGACGTGGCTCATGTAGCATTTGGTTGCTAGGCCAAAATTGTATGACCGCAGGCGGAACACGTACATACTTCGAAGTACATACCTTGGTACATTTTTAGACACGACGGCCCGGTAATTAAGAGGTTTTTGACATGACCTACGTAGTAGTTCAAATACCCAGGTACTCCGGATTAGAGTCGTGCTTGCAGCGATTACACCCACTAGACAGCTGCAAACTTGAACCAGTCAATGGAAGAAACAAGTAGAAAAGCCAACACACCAGCTTGGAGTTGAGTGTCGTCGAATACCCTTGTGGTCTCCCTAACATCATTAGGCTCTGTCAGTACCAACTATGAGGGCAAGTAGTTCTGGACGCCCAGTTGCAATCCGAAGTACTACTGTAGTATCTGTACCGCCGCCCAGGTGTCTTGATTACTCGTTCGATGTGTGATCGTGTTTGAAAACAGTGAATTGCCTTCCCACACAGCTCGTCTATGCTGCCCTGAATGTCTGCTATGCTGCCCGTGTATGCTGCAGGAGACCATGGTGCAGACAGCCATGTGGGCTGGCAGTGGCAGCGAAAACGAAGCAGCTGCAGTGGAGGTAGCTTCCCCTGAAGCGCGACCTACCAGCGGCAATGGGGGTGTTGCCGGGATACGACTGCACCTGGACTCCCCAGCTGCAGAGGAGGTGTGTCAATGCTATAAGTACATGAGCATAGTATAAGTGCCTATAGTATACGTGCCTTTAGTATATGTAAATAGTGGTACGAGTGCCTATAGTATACGTGCCTGCCATTATTCCAAAAACGATGCATCTGGACTCCCCAACTGCAGAGAAGGTATGTCAGTGCTGCCGCTCTGAAAGTTGTGATTGTCATGGTGCGCCAGGGTGGGTGGCTTGCCACACATACTTCGGAAGTGTATCACACGTACTTGGAAGTGCTATCATAATGCCTCCTGGATCATAAGTGCATGTTGTCATGGTGCACCAGGGTGGGAGGCCGCGTCATGCATACTGATGCATGGAAATCCGCCCGCATGCCGTCAAACCAACATTGTGTGTACTACCTTCTGTGATTCCTTCCACCATAAAGGTCCTACTTCAAGTACCGGTATTATTTACCTGTGTGCTGTGCTGTTGACGCATGCTGCAGGAGACCATGGCGCACACAGCCACGGGGGGTGGCGGCGATGGCAGCAGAGATTATGCTGTCTCCCAGGCCGGAGGATGCACGCTCTCTCGGCAGCAGGAGCAGCAGCGGCAAGTCGAGGAGACACAGCAGCAGCAGCAGCAGGCGGATTTGGCGGCCGCCAACACACAGGTAGGGTTGCGCGAAACGTATATATAAGCAAGCAACATACGCCGTATACGGAGCGTGTTTGCAGCGTATATGAGTGATGTTTTGGAAAAATAGTGATCGCATCACAGCTTGGCGCCGGCGTGTGTGGGTGATGTTTGCTGCTCTCGAATGGTGGCTGGCCCAGCATAGTCACTTACTGCACATGTTTTGACAATGAAATAATGCCCGTATACGCTTTGGTGCAACCCTACACACAGGTGCCTGAGCTGCAGCGCACAACGGACGACATTGCGCAGAGTCGGGAGCTATCGGCGCAGCAGCAGCAGCAGCAGCAGCTGGAGGCAGAGCTGCAGGCGGCTAAGCAGCACAATTCGGAGCTGCATGCAACTGTGCATGAACTCGAGCAGCAGGCGCAGCAGCAGCGAGCCAGGGAGGAGCAGCAGGGGGCGGAGCTGGCGGCCACCAACAAAACGGTTTCTATGCTGCAGCGCACGGTGGACGGGCTGCGGGGGCAGCTGCAGACGGCGGAGCAGCAGCAGCGGGAGCGGTGGCAGCAGTCGGAGCGGCAGCGGGCGGAGCTGGCGGCCGCCACCGCACGGGTTGCTGAGCTGCAGCGCACAGTGGATGTGCTGAGGGGGGAAGTTCAGGAGTAGCAGCAGACCACGGAGCGGCAGCAGCAGGAGCATCTGGAGCGGCACAGCAGCAGCAGCTGGAGGCACAGCTGCAGCGACCACATGAACATCAACTTCAAGCTAGCCTGGTGGAGCAGGAAGGGCTGCTCTCGGCGGCCGGGCGCTGCATTGCGCAGCTGCAGCTGTCCGTGCGCCAGCCGAGGCGCCTGCAGGCCACACAGCCGCAGCGGCAACAGCAAGAGGCGGCGTTGGCAGCCGTGGCACTGGCAGCAGCTGCCGCACCCCTCAGGCTGCAGCCCGGCGGTGCTGCTGAGCACGCGCGGGGTGGCTTGGACGTGGCAGCAGTGCAAGTGCTGTCCGGGTTCGCAGGCGCTACCCCGGCTTCACCCAGTGCTGCTGGCACAGCGGCACATGCAGCAGCGGCTTCACGCGCGGAGCAAACTGGCTGCAAGCGCCAGAGGCAGGAGCGGTGAGCACTCTGCGCCCGCTGTGGGGTGCGCGATCATCCACCTTTAAGTCGTGCGCTGTAGCTGCGTGCCCAAGTTCTGTTCTCAGGAGCGCCAGGGTGCTAGCATGGTACACTGCGTGTGGTAAGCAATAATACTTGGAGGTACTTCCTAGGATGGCGTGCGCTTGTGCCGGGTGTACAGTAGGTAGGCACTGCAGTGTGGCAGACAAGGCATGCCATGCTGCTGGCACGTGCAAGGAAGCGTGCCACGAGGCGCTAAAACAACATGGGCGATCACAGCTGCAGCACACGGAGGCAGCCGTAGTGGGTGTGGATGCACGCACCCCACCGCTGCCGCCGCTGCCGCCGCAGTAGCAGCAGCAGCGACAGGAGCAGCGGCAGGAGCAGCAACAGCAGCAGCCGCAAGCGGAACAGCAGCAGGAGCAGCAGCAGGAGCAGCGGCAAGTGGAACAGCAGCAGCGGCGGCAAGTGGAGCAGCAGCAGCAGCTGGAGACGGAGCTGCAGGCGGCTAAGCAGCACATCTCGGAGCTGCGTGAGCGATTGGAGCAACAGGAGCAGGAGCGGCAAGTCATGGAGAAGCAGGCGGAGCTGGCGGCCGCCAACACACAAATTTCAGAGCCGCAGCGCACGGTGGATGGCCTGCGGGGGGAAGCGCAGGAGAAGCAGCAGGTTTTGGAGCAGGAGCAGCACCGGCAAGTCAGGGAGGAGCAGCAGCAGTCGGAGCTGGCGGCCGCACACGCACAGGTTTCTGAGCTGCAGCGCACTGTGGATGGGCTTCGGGGGGAAGTGCAGCAGAAGCAGCATGCCTTGGAGCAGCAGCAGCGGGAGCATCTGGAGCAGCTGCAGGCGGCTATGCTGGACAGCGCGCAGCTGCGGCAGACTGTGGATCAACTGTGTCAGCAACTAGAGCAGCTGGTGCAGCAGCATGTGACGGCCATGGAGGGCTGTGTTGGTCAGCTGCAGCACTCCGTGCGCCAGCACAGGCAGTTGCTGGAGCAGCGGCAGGTGCGGGAGCAGGAGCCGCAGCGCCAGGCGGAGCCGGCTGCCAGGGTCGCGGTCACGGCGGCGCACAGTGGCTCAGGCATGGCAGCGGCTGCTGGCCTGCTCGGGTTTGCTGCCCTGCTTGTGTTTGCAGGCGCTGCAGCAGCGGGTACACCTAGCGCTGCCGGCACTGCACGTGCAGCAGCAGCGGCTTCACCCAGTGAGCAACCCGCCCGCAAGCGCCAGCGGCAGGAGCGGTGAGCACTATGCTTCCGCTCGGCGCGCAACCATGTAACTTAAATGTTGAAGTTTATGGTGGTGTCATGTGCAGGCGCATGTGGCAGTGTGAGGGGGCACGGCGCCTGCTCAGCACTGGCGTGGCAGTGATGCACGTGCACTGTATCTGCGTGCCCAGTTTGTGTGCTCAGGAGCGCCAGGGTGCTAGCATGTACACTGCATTGTGTTGCATGATGCCATGTGCATGTGCGCTGGGTGTGGCCATGCGCATGTGCGCTGGGTGTGCTGCATGGCATGTACAGTGGCAAGGTAGTTACAGTGCAGTGTGGCAGACAAGGCATGCCATGCTGCAAGGCCAAGTAGTGGCATTGCTTGCTCGCTGTGTTTGGGGCTATCATATGATAGCTGCAGGTGCCTGTGTGGCATTGGCACCATTTTGAGAATCAGGACTGCTGTGACCACTGCTTGGTGTTAATAATGTGGGTGGCTTGCAGGCACATTGTCAGCCCAGGGCACCAGGTGTGCCACTGTTGTTGCTTGTCATGCCACCGTTACTGTGTGCTCGTTACCGTGTTGCTACTGTTTTTGGTCTGCTATGCTTCCGAGGCTTGGTGTTCGTGTTCAAGCAAGTGCATGCGGCAATTGCCACATGCGCGAGGCAGCATCATGCGTTACATGCGTGTCCATGTGTGCGAATGTGTTGAAAATTAGGCATGCGCCATGCGCGATATGGCAGACTGTGTTTGTTTTGGCCTGCAGCACAAGCCTACAAGACCTTTTTCTTCATCTTCACATACCCCTCTGCTAGTACCATGGCCATACTTGAGCGTGCTGGTTGCCTTCAAATCGGCTGCAAACCTACTGGCAGTTTCCGCTTTCATGATTGTTGTGATATTTCGGTGTACAGCATACCGGGCTGCTTGCACCAGTGCAGCATTTCATGACGAGTTACAGTACAATGCAATGCATTTGAGTCCCTGTGCCTGGGTGGATGTTCAAGAGAGACAGGGCGCTGCACGATACACACACTGCCAGTGTGTGACACACATGACAGGTCGTGCACAGGTGGCCGGTGCTGCTTGTCCTATGCTGGTTGTGAGCCAGAGGCGGCCAGCTCTGTGCTTTGTGCATCGAACAAGCGACCACTAACGCACGATGATGCGCCATTGATCATCAATTGCAATTGAAGTTGTCTCAGGTAGTAGCTTGACAGTGTACACATGCATGTACATGTACAATGTGGCAGGAGAGTAATCGCCGTCTTGCGCCCTTTGTGCCTGCTATCGCCGCGGCCGCCGCCTTGTGCCTTTTCGCCGCAGACGTGAGGATCCATTGCTGCATTGCAGGCAAGCGTTGTGCAAAGGCCGCAACAGGAGGAGCCTCCAGGAGGCGGGGCTTAACGGAGACAGGGCGCTGCGACGACGCTCTGGCTGGTCGATTCTCTACACAGGCGGCGCGGCCAGCCCACAGCGCTATGCACTAGCGGCAGGCAGCAGCAGCGGGGTACAAACGGCGAAGGGCAACTTTCGCAGCAGCAGCAACAGCTGCTGTTACAGCCAGCAGCCAGCGCTACTAGCAGCCATGACGGAGCTGCTGCAGGCTGAGGCCCGTTCTAAGGCTGATGCAGCCGTAAAGGAGCTGCTCGGTGCCGAGGGTGACGCAGCCAAGCTGCGTCAGGCATGCGATACCTTGGGGGATCTTGTTAATCGGATAGCGGCGGCGTGTCCCAGGCAGCAGCAGCACCCCCACCTCTAGGGAGCTGGTGTTTCAGGCACCACACGCGCACCCTGGCGACTTGGAGCTACAGATTGAGGGGTGGTTTGCTATCAGCTGCTTGCACTTCTTCAGCCGCGGCGAGGACGCGCAGCGCCTGGGGGCTGCTTGCGAACCGACGACGGGCATCCTCAGGGAGCGCCTGCACGACGACAGCTATCGACGTGCGCTCGAGCACAATGGGGGGGCAACGGACGGCCCACAAGAGCAGCTATCGGAGGCCTTGGTACTGCCCTGGGTGCCGGCTGCCAAACAGGCCACCGCACTGGCGGCCTGTTCCCACAGGGTGTGCAAGGTGGTCCTGAACACCCTGCCGCTGCGTCCGGGCGACCAGACGTGCAGTACCGTGGCTGGCAGACAGCATACTTTGTAGTTGCCAAAGCCCAGGACCCCCGATTGTGTGCGGCGTCCCTTCTTGAGGCGGGTGCCCTGCAGCTGGTGACGCAAGCACTGCAGCGTCACATGGACTGCGAGCAGGTGCAGACGATAGGGTGGGAGTTTGTGCTCCTCCTGTGTCGCACCAGCCTCGTGAGCGCCGCGGCCTTGGCAGCGGCTGACACCTGGGTGGTGGTGACGGCGTGCTTGCGCAAGCTTAGCTCAGCGACCATGCGCTTGCGCTTCTTGAGGCACATCTTTGTATAGTAGAATGGGGGCTGTGTTCCGGTGAGGGGGGGCTAGCTGCTCAGCTTGTGCACACAGGCGTGTGCGAGGAACTGCTTCACTTTGTGGAGGCGCATCCTCGCTGGAAAGGTTTTACCAGCTGTAAGGAGGCGTGCAGCGAGGCAATAAAGCAACATGGGCGACCACAGCCACAGCACACGGGGGCAGCTGCAGCAGGTTCCAAAACACGCACTCCGCCGCCGCAGCAGCAACCATCGGAACAGGAGAAGCAGGAGCAGCAGCAGCGGGAGCAGCAGCAGGAGCAGCAGCAGGATCGGGAGCAGCAGCAGCAGCAGCAGCAGCTGGATGCACAGCTGGAGACGGGGAAACAGCAGGAGCAGCGGCAGCGGCGGAAGCAGCGGCGAGTGGAGCAGCTGCAGGCAGCCACGAAGAAGAACAAGGAGCTGCGCCGCGCTGTGGAGCAGCAGAAGCAGCAGTTGGAGCAGCAGCAGCAGGAGCGGCAAGCCAGGGAGGAGCAGCAGCGGGTGGAGCTGGCGGCCACCAACGCAAAGGTTGCCAAGCTGCAGCGCACGGTGGATGGCCTGCGGGGGGAAGTGCAGCAGAAGCAGCAGACCATGGAGCAGCAGCAGCAGGAGCAGCTGGAGCAGCAGCAGCAGCTGGAGGCGGAGCTGGCGGCTGCAAACGCACAGGTTTCCGAGCTGCAGCGCGCAGTGGCTGGGCGGGAGGTGCAGCTGCAGGAGCAGCTGCCAGCGTTGGAGCAGCAGCAGCGCGCGCAGCAGGAGCAGCAGCAGCAGCTGGAGGCAGAGCTGCAGGCGGCTAAGCAGCACATCGCGGAGCTGCAGCAAAGCGCGGCTCAGCAGCGCCCAGAACTGGAGCAGCTGGCGCAGCAGGTGGTGGCAGCCGCCCAGGGCGGTGTTGCTCAGCTGCAGCTGTCACTGCGCCAGCAGAGGCAGTTGCCGGAGCAGCGGCAGGTGCAGCAGCAGGAGCCGCAGTGCCACGCGGAGCCGGCTGCCAGCGTCGAGGACACGGCGCCGCACAGTGGCTCAGACTTGGCGGCAGCTGCTGCCCTGCTCGGGTTTGCAGGCGCTGCAGCAGCGGCTCCACCCACCGCTGCCGGCACAGCACGTGCAGCAGCCGCTGCGTCACCCGGTGAGCAACCTGCCCACAAGCGCCAGAGGCGGAAGCGCTGAGCAGCACCAGCGGCACTCTCCTTTTCTGAGCCCTCGTGTGGTCATCCAACTTCAACTTTAAGGTTGAAGTTTATGGGCCTGTCTTGTGCGCGCCAAGCGCATGTGGCAGTGTACATTTGGTAGCTGTGTGGCCAGTGCCTGCGCTGCTGCGCAGTGCCAGGGTGCTACAGCGCACACTGCGTGCTGTTACAATAGCATGATGCCGATCTGCGCACCTGCGCTGGCTGCTCTGCACGGCATGTTTGGCATGTAGCTAGTGTAGGGTGAGACAAGGCATGCCGGCATCCCGTGCTGCGAGGTCGAATGCAGGCATCGCTTGCTCGCTGCGTTTGGTGGAATAGCTGCATCCCAATAGCACTGGTTGCGGAGTCAGCAGCACGGTCGAATGCAGGCATTGCTTGCTCGCAGCGTTTGGTGGAATAGCTGCCGGCGCCCGTGTCACCATGGCACTACTAGTGTAGTTTCGGACTCAGGACAGCGTATGGCCACCGCTTTTTTCAATGATGTTTGTGTGTCACCAGGCCACCAGCCCCTGCCACTGTTGTTAGTTGCCATGCTGCTGTTGCTGTGTTGGCGTTCATGCTCCTGTGCTGTACCTGATTGTAGTTTGATGTGCTTGCTTGGCTTGCTGTGCGTGTTCATGCACGTGCATGTTGCACATGCACAATGTCGAAGTGCCCGTGCAAGCCACCAGGGCAGCAAGCAGCAGGGCACCGAGCCGACGGGAGACCAGAGAGAGGTCGAGCACAGAGAAGAAGAAGTGAATGCTGTGCGCACCGGTGGCAGAATGTCCACTGGTGGGGAGCTGACGAAGTCGATGACGTCAGTATGAAACTGCCAAGGTCATGGCAGAGACCAACCAAAGAGCAGTGGCTGAGCAGGGTCCTGCAACAGTGGTCCACACACTGGGGAAGTGTGACACAACAACAGTCGCTGCTGCAGTTGCCGCACCCTGACGAAGTCCGGCGGCTTGCTGCTCGCTTCCTTGCAGCTTTGCATACATACATGTACATGTACAGTGCATGTATGCCAGGCTTAAGCTTAAAACGCAGAGTGCACTGCATCGCCATCTTCCTAGGAATTCCTGGCTATTAGGTGTAGCAACAGGGGGACAGCATGTTTGGTCATCCTTCCCACTCAAGCACGCGCCATGTGCACAGGGCTTTCAGCGCCCTAGGCGGAGTTTCATGAGTTGGCAGCAGGTGCACCACAGCTAGTATGCCGCAAGATGTGGGCATGACCTGAGAGGACTCTGGTGTGTGTGTGTATGTGTGTGTGTGGCGGCTGCTTGCACAGCCCCCCCATGGCTGTGTCCATCGCAAGGGCGCGCGGTCAGCGGGGCAAAGAAGGCAGAGAAGGGGAAGGGTAATGGTTGGCGTGGCATGGCCGCTTTCCAATGCTGATAGTCACGCCTTAACACTACACTATTGTCCCAGAAAGCAAAACATGAGCGGGGAACGCACACAGCGCGCGCGGGAGCGGGAGGCAGGTGCTGCTGCCGCTCGGTTCTGGGCAATTCTACACTGTGCGACTGCACCAGGTAGAACAAAGAAACCATGCCACTCGCGGCAAGGCGCGAGCGCCAGGTACTGCAGCACTATGGTGCCGCCCGAAGTTTGCGTGCGTCCCAAGCGCGCGTGCGCCTGAACGTGTCACTCCGCAGCAGCGCCAGCCTGACCCAGCCGGCTGCTGCTGGCGCGCTGTTTGAACTCCAGCCGTGGCACCTACATCGGGCGTCAGAAAATGCGCACTAGCCTGGTCAAGCACAGCCGCGCCTGATGAACAGGGGCGTAGCGTAGCAGGGGCCGGCTGAGATCTGGTACCCTTCTGCGGCCCGCCGCCACACGTGCACACCTTCACTCGGTTGCGTTCACACACGACGTTTTTCACAGTTTTTCATCCTTCTTCAAAGAAGAAGACTCTTCCGCGCTGACCCCTTCTTTGCACACTGGTGGTTTTTGGCTGATTCCCAGATCACAAGTCACGAAGAGAGGATGGCGAGCAGCTGGGGGCGCGCGTGCAAGGGGCACCCACGCCCGCCGCAGCAGCAGCTGCCTGTCAGCAAGCGCCCGCGGCACTCCCGTCCGTGCGACGGCGCCGAGGCAGCCCTCACCGGCTCGGACGCCACCACCCCCTGCGCCACCAGCGGCCGACTGACCATCGGCAACGGTGGCGGCGGCAAGTTCCCTTGCAGGCCCGGCAGCGGCAGCGGCAGGTCCCGGAGCGTGTGCTTCGAGCACGAGGTTGGGGTGATGCTCATACCGTGTCGGCAGGAGCTGGACACCGGATCGCTGTGGTGGACGCGACGGGAGTTGCGGGCACTGAAAGTCCTAGCATCCGTCCGCGCAGCACTGTTGGATGACAGCAGCGACGACGAGGATTGACTGCAGCTGCGCCTGCAAGCCGAGTGCGTGGCAGCGGACGGGTTGGGAGGGCTGCGGTTGAATGTTTGCGGCGGCTGCCCGCGCTGTCCGCCACCGGGGCCGCACGGGCCAGCAGGCGTGGCACTTGGAAGCACCAAAAGGGTTAAATTTCCGAAGCTGGGGCAGCACAGCAGCAGGAGCAGCGGCAGCTTGGCGACCAGGCGCGAGGGGGACGCCAGCTGGGGGCCTGCTGATGTATGGCGGCGCGGCCTCAGGGCTCTTGGAACCCTTACGGCACTCTTTATTCCTGGCGCGCGGCAGCTGATGGGCCAACCGTCTCCGCAACAGCGCTACACCACCTTTTTTGGCGGCGGTTGTAAGTATCTCTCAACAGGTGACGGCTGCAGCAACCGAGCAGGTCCGTGCGCTATGAGATAGCAGCGGTGTAGTCGTTTAAACGTCGCTGCGACGCATGCCTGCGTTTGCTGCGGCTGGGGTGCCTCAGTCGGCGACTCCGGGTGCCAGCAGCAGCAGTTGCTGCGGCGGCACACGCGCGGGACACGGGTGGGTGCCGGGCACGTGCGATCGACCACATGGCTTGAGCATAGCACAAGATCTTGGACCCTGTTTGAGTCTATGCATCTCCAGTAACAGTAGCAACACACAACAAGCAGCGCCGTGCAGCGGCCTGCAGGCTATGTGCACCCTGGTGCCGCATGCCACAAGCCGTGTGTTGAGTTCGGTGTCAGGTATCTGTCGTTTCTGGTGTACTGTGCCAACCATTTAGCGGTGTAGTCGAGTAGCTGTGCTGTGCGCGGCAGTCACCCCCGGCTCCATTAGCGCTATCAATGGCAAACTAAAAATGCTATGCCGCCGGATTCAGCCTGTGCTATGCTGTGTCTTCTTCTCTGCCGCGCCGCCGCTGTTGCAATGCCACAGTGTTTGTGGTGCGAAATCAGCGCTGTGCACCGGCGAACACACCGTCGCATGTCAGCTGGTGCATAAGCGTGCAACTGCGCTCGCGTTTAATGCTCTCATCGTCTTGTGCCGTGGTCATTGGTGGATTCCCAGCGCACTGGTAAGCCAACAACAGAAAATAGACCTTGCACCGGCGGGGACCGTTCCACCTGGTGTGCTCTCATGTGCCAAGGAGGCCCAACTTCGAATTGGGATTTAGACTGAGTGCAGAGTGCATGCGCCACCAGTTGGCACTGTTTTCTTGTTGGCCACCTCCAACATATGCCGCTGCTCGTGCCGTGCATGACGTTCTTGCCTTGCCTTCCGCATGTGTGCTGTGCCACCGCTGTTGCTGTCAGCGAGCGTGCCAAGCACTTCAACTTTGGCATTTTTCGATGCAGGCATCGTTGTCCCACCTGTATATATAGCCCCTGATCGCTTGTCCTGACCCAACCCCTATTTTCTGCGTGTGCACATGTATGTGGGGTGGGAGCAGTTGCTTTCATTTTTTACTCCTACAATGATGACGTGAACTCTTGGCCTTCCCACGTGGCCACCCGGCCGTGTACACGTGTACGCACGTATACACACCATGACCATTTTGCAATGTTGAACCCGCCATGCATACTGTGCCTGTGTGGCGCTTCCGCCACCCGAGTGGTGCTGGCGCCCCACAGGCTGCTGCCCCGATGGGGGCAGGTGGCAGGGCAGCGACGGCCCTGGGCGGCCAGCACCCCTGCGATGGTGCAGTCGGTGGTGCAACCAACAGTTCCTGGGGAACTGGCCATGGAGGCTGGGAGTGGCAGCCCACCTTCAACGTCTTGGTAAGAGCCCTCACCGCCGCTTGGTCAGGAGCACCTGCGTTGCATGACGTCGCACCTTGTCTCCCCGTCGCCCCTGATGCCTCACTCCGCACCGCTTCCATACAGGCTGCGGCAAGACAAGGGTGCCTGCGCTTCCCTTTTCACAAAACCGCCACGAGTTGCTGCATTTTGAAGTTCGCCAGCCAGCAGCAGGCACACACGCGCCTGCAGTGTGACGTCACCTCAACTGCGTTTAGCAGCAGCCGGGCAGCTCGGTGCCCGCGCCTGCACGCCCTGCTACTTGGGGGGACCGATATGCAACAGCACGGTCGGTTTATTGGTGCCTGGTGTTGATGCGCGTGCTGTCCGACGGCAAGTGCGCACGTCAGATTCGTGAGGCCCGCAGATGCCCACCAAGCACATGCACGCTAGGTGCCAGCAGTTCATGAGCTGGCCCCTCCACTGCGCGTCGCACAGCAGCCAGTCTCCGTTACCAGCAGCGACGGCCCTCCGCTGCTGGCCTGCACGCATTGCAGGCTGCACAGACATACGCTCCGGTGTTTTTGCTTGTTTTGAAAAGCTGCCTCGGGGGGTTGGGACGCCCGTAACGGACCTGTACTCAACGCGCTTGCAACAGCTAGCTGTTCAGCTACCCTGTACATGGTCGCATGCATGGTTGTTTTCCAGGTATTGCAAGTACTTCATCCATTAGACTAGTGCTCTGGCAACATGCCAGGCTTCCCTTAGTACGCAGCACGCAGTGCTGAGCATTGCCAGCTTTTTCGCTACCTATCTGATCCCTTTTTCTGGTCACGCGCGCCGTGTGCAAAGGGCTTTCCACGCCCTAAGCGGAGTTCAGTACGAGTACTTCACTAACCGACGCATTACTGCGGCGCGCCGGAAGGGCATGCTGACAGTTGGTGTGTGCTCGAGCAAAAGCACACATACAACACAGCCCACTTGCGTGCAGCCCCCGCCTGACATATTCAAGTGCTTCCTCGCCTATCATGAGCCTCGACGCCTGCCGCCGTGCACACGCACCACCTGCACAAGAAACTCACAAAAAAATGTCGACCCAAAGACGTGACATGTTTACCTGTTGTGCGTGGCCTGCTGGGGCGTGTGCCTGAGCACCTGCACAACCTGGAGAACTCGCTACGCAGGAAATTCTGACGCACAAACGTCACAAAATCGTCGGCTGGTTTGCCGCACAGATGCACCGGCGGCTGCATCGCAGCCTGCTGGGCGCTCACCGCAGCACCTGCACAAAAAACTCACAAAAATATGTCGGCACACAAACATAATATGCCTACCTGGCTCGCCGCCCAGATGCACCGGCGGCTGCAGCGCCGCCAGCTGAGCACACCACCTGCACAGACGCTCACAGAAAAATGCCGACAAATATAATATGCCAACCTGGCTCGCCGTCCAGATGCACCGGCGGCTGCAGCGCAGCCTTCTCGGCGCGTACCGCAGCACCGAATGCGGGCGCCAGCGCGCGGCGCGCGCCCTCGGCGCTGCCACCGCCCTGGCGACACACGCCGCGGCGGCGGCGGCGGTG
>JAULBY010030061.1:0-15908 GCA_032358315.1 Ophiocytium majus
GGGTCCGCAGCGCGGCGGGGCGCGCCCCTAACGTGCGCGACTTTTTGAAGCTGCTGCGGCGCGTGCGGCGCATGGGCGTGTTCAGCGCCGCGGACACCGCCGCCGGCGCTGGCGGCACAGACTTGGGCGGCAGCGGCGGCGGCGGCGGCTGTGCTGCTGAGCAGGAGGACAGCGACGACGGCGCCCCCGTGTGCACGGAGGCGCAGGCGCTGGCCGTCCTGGCGGAGGCCCTGGACGTGTTTGCGGGGTACCTGCCGTCTGCAGAGGCGCTGCGGGCGGCGGCCGACGCGCTGGCGGCGCTCTGGAACGTGCGCGCCGAGACGGCCCTCGCGCTCGCCACGACGCGCCGCCCCTCTTTGACAGTTACAGAACGGAGAGTCACCATCGGGCGCATTGCGCTGGAGAGGAGCAGCGGCGGCGGCAGCGGCGGCGGAGTGGTGGCCCCGGGCTCGGGTGCTGCTTTCGCGCCCACGGCGCAGGCGCTGCGGCTGATGGAGCGCGTGGCGGCGTGCGCCGCCATGCGGGAGCCGGCGCTGCTGGTGGGTGAGACGGGGTGCGGGAAGACGACCCTCGTGCAGCAGCTGGCGCGCGCGCTGGGGCAGCGGCTCGTGGTGCAGAACCTGTCGCTGCAGACGGACAGCGCGGACCTGCTGGGGGGGTACCGCCCCGTGGAGCTGTGGCAGCTGGCCAGGGTGAGTTTGTTTGCTGCGGTGGTGGTTGGCGTGCCAGAAGTTGTAACGGGGTGTGGTTTGCCGGAGGAACCGTTTTGTGGGTGTACATGGAGTGCTGTGCTTGGCGAGCTGACATGGTGCAACGTACAGGCACATCACATTCTTGATGGTGTGCTAATGGTAAGTTCTCCCTGTGAAGTATCGGTACATCAGCATTGGTAGTCAAAGCAGCAGTGTACGCACCCAGTTGCAACGAACGCGTGCACTACTACTAGTAGTGGCTGAGAGGCTGTTGGGCAGGAGACTGAAGCAAATTGTACTGTTTGAAGCCCCATGCCCGGTGGTGGAAATTTATTACATTGTGGCAGTAGCGGTGGAATGGTTTGTAAACAAGGCAGCAGCCTCTCTGCTGGGTTGGGCAGTGCAAATAGGCCTAGTTGTACAGTAACCGTTAGGTAATTACATGTGGATGGTTGTGCCGTGACCATTTTTTTCCAGCAATGCCTGCCATAGCATCCATAGGGAGCCAAAATGCAGATAGTAAAGTATTTTACAATTTAAATATATACATACTATGCACTCGCATAATTTGGAAAACTTGTTAATTTTCTTTGAATCATCCCAGTTTCTTTTTACTGTCGGAAGTGATTGAATAAAAGCCAGCAGCAACGAATAATGGATAGTGAACGAAAGCATAATACCATTATTTATTTTGTTGACTTGAAGACATCCAAAATGCCGAAAGACCCATATTTTGCAATTGTAGCAAAAAAATTCCATTCAAAATTATTTTTTATATTCGTGGGGCTTACTTTCCTGCGACACGAAATGACTACCTTTGTCTACTGAAATGCACAATGTCTACTGAAATGCACAATATTCATTCGTCCCATCATTTTTTACACACAATGGTTCAGGTGCACACCAACCAGTATGAAGTCATATGGCATTGCATGGATTGTGCACCAAACCCCGTGTCCAGTCTACTACTTTGGCCACTAGCATAGTCAGTAGCCGTCTCATGCTTTTTTGGGGGTGATGTGTGAAATACTTGAAGTCGATGATGCAGTTACCTCAATCATGCTGCTGGTCCAAATTTCCCTTGTGGTTGCGGATTTGCGCACCCCATGTGAAGTGATGGGAGTTAGGGATGGAGCGACACACGCCGCTGGCTGCTAAAAGGGGAAGTTGGGTATCTGCTGCCCTCTGCGTTTTTGGAGCGGTGCTTGCCACCAAGTGCTTGGATTTGAGGTTTTCAAACAGTCATATTCAAGTTACTCACAATGTGTATATCGAAGCTGGCTACCCTATATTGTACTTGCAATGTACCCAATATTTATGATTGGTAGTTGAAAAACAAATTCGCGGAAGTTTCCTGTGCATTTACACAACTGTGTGAAGTATCCATGTGGTGTTTATAACAATCCTGTGCAGCGCAATGGCAGCAGTGATGTTACCCAGCTATATATTTGGTGTGCAAATATCTTCTGGTAGTGTGTTCTTGAATACTTCTGAAGTACTTTTTTTGAAGTACATACATGTGGCAAGCGCTCCTGTCACTTATACATAGTCGCCCCTTGCACGGGTTTACCGCCCGGTGTTGGGGGCATCATACCGGTGGGCAGACCTAAAGTGTCGCTCTTAGGTTGCTATTCATACAGTTTCATTGCTGCTAGCTTGAGTTTTCACACAGTGAGACGCTCTGCCTGTGACAACAGCAGCAGGGTGTGACTCGTTGCTGCGTGCGTATAGGGTGCTGGGATACATGGCTACCGCGCGCACGCTAACTGCTTAAGCTGTCAGTCCTTGATCATTTGTAACGTTTTCGAGTATGTGTGTACCATAAGTAGCAGTGTCTCGTTTTGCAGCGCTTGCACTTGCAATGGCAGACGGCCGCAGCATGCCGCAGTGACTAGGAAGCTGCACGTGCGGCATGCAGCCTGGAGCGCGGGCATTGCGGCGCCTGCAAGCGTGCTGCACACCGGTAGCCCTGAGTTGACTATCTGACATGTTACCCCTGCCTCACACCGCCCAGTACGCCAAAAGGCGACCGTGCATCAACTGGGTTTTCACCACGCCCGCCCAAATCGCTACTGGTAGCACACCTGCGGTCATCACAGTGGAAAGCGCATACCTGCTCTGCACTCCGCAACCCCCCCCCCCTGCCCCCCCCGCTCCCCCCCTTGCATTCTGCGCCCCCAGGACCTGATGGCGCAGCTGTTTGACCTCTTCCCGGCCGTCTTCAGCGTAAAGCAGAACGCGCAGTTCCGCGCGGCCGTGCTGGCGGCCTTTGAGCGACAGCAGTGGCGCCGCTTCGGCAAGGGCCTGCGCAGCGCGCTGGACGCGGCCCTGGCCAAGCTGGACAAGCAGGGCGGCGGCGGTGGCAGCGGCGGCGGCGGCGGCGCGGCTGAGAAGGCGCAGGCGGATGGCAGGGGCAGCCCCGGGGGCGCGAGGCGCGCGTGGCAGAGGCTGGGCGAGGCGCTGCAGCGCTTTGAGCGGCAGAGGTGAGGTCTGGTGCGGTGCAGCAACTGGGGGGGGGGGCAGGGGGGGGGAAATGCGCTTGTGTTGCTGAATGCCGTGGGTGGTCGGTACTTCAAGAAGTATGTGTAGTGTGGCCTGATGGTTTCAAGGTGCAGCTTGCTGGAGCAGGCCCCCCTTGTTGTGCACCAAGTGATGGGTGTACGGTGGAATCAGGCCTGGTGGTGTGGAGGTGGAGCTTGCTGCAGCAGCTCTCCTTGTCCATATCACGTCCCAAGTACTTCTGAAGTAGTACTTCGGCAGCTTGCTTATGACAGCAGTGGGCTGCGTGCTGTAACCCTGTGTGCTTGACCATGAGCACGTGTGCACTGCCACGGCTGCAGGGATGGTGTGGATGGTGGTTTTGCATTCTCGTTTGTGGAGGGCGCTCTGGTCACGGCGCTGCGAGAAGGGCACTGGGTTCTGCTTGATGAAATCAACCTCGCGTCCGCGGAGACCTTGCAGCGCCTCAGTGGGCTATTGGAGGCAAGTGCACCTGTGCAAATGAGCGCTTGAAGTGCGTGCTGTCCCACCTGAACATGAGGCGCAAGCACCTTCCAGATGGCAGGTGCCTAGTTGTGCCAAGTGTGCATGTACACTAGCGACCGTGTCAATGGCCTTATGGTCCGCATCCTGCTTGCCATTTCATGCTTGCACACCCAAGCGGCGCCATGTTCGCAAGCAACTTGACATCGCGGCAAGCGACTCAGGAGATACTGCTGAGCATAAGACAGTGCACCCCCCCACCAACCATGCACTGCCCCCCCCCTGTATGTGCATCACTCCAGTCCGGATAAGAAACACTAACCACTACCACTGCTATCCTTCGCTGCACACACCCCCAACACACACACACACACATCACCAGGGCAGTGACGGCTCCCTGTGCCTCATGGAGCGCGGCGACGTCGCGCCCATCGCGCGCCACCCCAACTTCCGCCTGCTGGCCGCCATGAACCCGCCCACCGACGCGGCCAAAAAAGACCTGCCGCCCGCCCTGCGAGCGCGCTTCACGGAGGTGTACGTGGGCGAGCTCACGGACAAGGGCGACCTCAGGGCCGTGGCGGCGCAGGTGCTGTCTGGAGGTGCTGGAGTGGCCGCGCTGGGGGAGGGCGGCGATGCGCGCGTGGCCACGTGTGTGGACGTCTACCTCTACTGTAAACAGGTGTGTTGTGTTTGTTGGCGGTGGTGGTGGTGGTGCAGAGGTTTGCTGCTCGTTTTGTTGAGCTGCTGCGGCAGTTGGCGTGTACAGCACGCGCGGCAGCAGCGCCACAACCTGAGGCGGCCACGAGACCCCGTGCTGCTCATGGGGCCCACAGCCTGGCGTCGATACCGGCAGCTTAGCACACCGGAATGCCTTCAGCAGCACAGCTTGTGAACTCACAGTGCCCGGCGCCACCGCTGTCCGTCCCCGGGATGTACACGCAGGTGGCGCAGGAGAAGCTGTGCGACGGCGGCGGCCAGCGCCCCCACTACTCCCTGCGGAGCCTGTGCGTGGCGCTCAGCGCGACGCGCTCCCTGCAGGCGACGACCAAGACCCCCCCCATGAAGGCCCTCCTGGAGGGCTTTGCCGCCGCGTTCGAGACGCAGCTCGACGCCCCATCGCGCGCCCTGCTGCACCGCTCCCTGCTCAAGGCCTTCCCTCCCGCCCGGAAAGGCAGCAGCAAGGGGGGGTCTAAAGGCGGCCGAGCTGCCGCCGCCGCAGAGCTGGAGCGTCCTCAATCAAGACCGCCTGGAGGTGCCGAGAAGTGGGAGCTTGTGGGCCCTTTCTGGCTGGAGGCGGGTCCGCTGGAGCGCTGCGATTGGGCGGTTGCGGACAGCCAGACAGGTCTTAGGCGGTTTGTGCTCACGCCGGCGGTGGAGACCA
Source organism: Ophiocytium majus (assembly GCA_032358315.1). Lineage (NCBI taxonomy): Eukaryota > Xanthophyceae > Mischococcales > Ophiocytiaceae > Ophiocytium > Ophiocytium majus. Next base: position 5,056 of record JAULBY010030061.1, read on the forward strand.
CGCTGCGGGACCTGGCGCGGGCGGTCGCGGTCAGCAAGTCTCCTGTCCTGCTGCAGGGCCCAACCAGGTGGGGGAGCGGTGCGAGTGTGCGCTTACTGGAACGCGCGCAGCTGTGGGTGGCATGCGCATGGCGGCATGTGAAGGGCAGTGTTTGCGCAGGCCTGCTGCATGTAGTGGTGGCATGCGCCTGTGTGCTGTCATGCGCATGGCGGGGTGCAGCCTCACAGCACATGTACACTCAGCACATGTCACTTGTTCAATGTATCACACTGGCACATGCCAGGCACGGGCCGGGACCAACCCCCCCCCTGCCCTCTGTCTTGCTCGCCCTGGTGGTGTGCAAATGCTGCAGTGCGGGCAAGACCACCCTGGTGGAGTACCTGGCGGCGCGGTGCGGCCACCGCTGCGTGCGCATCAACAACCACGAGCACACCGACATTCAGGAGTACACGGGCAGCTACAGCGCGGATGAGTCCGGCAAGCTCACATTTGTTGAGGTGAGGCGGGGCGCTGTGCGGCCTGCAAGCCTTGCTTCATGGTTGGCGTTGTGCAGCATGGCGTGATTGGAGTAAGGGGGCGGCGGTAACGCCTCCCGCACCTGCACACGTGCGTGCCTGGGGCCTGCTGGTGCACCCGCTGCTCGCAACACGCGCTAGGGTGCATCCGGTGCCGCACTTGGCTGCCACCCCCACACTAGTTCACCACCCTTGCCTCGCAACACGCGCTTGGGTGCATCCACCTGCCACACCTGGCTGCCACCCCAACCCTCATTGGCCACCCATGCACCTGCCTGCGGCCCGCCCCTTCCCCTGCCCGCAGGGCGTGCTGGTGGAGGCCCTGCGGCAGGGTCACTGGATCATCCTGGACGAGCTGAACCTTGCGCCATCGGAGGTGCTGGAGGCGCTCAACCGCCTGCTGGACGACAACAGGGAGCTGCTGGTGCCGGAGACACAGGAGGTGGTGCGCGCGCACCCGCGCTTCCGCCTCTTTGCCACGCAGAACCCGCCAGGCGCGTACGGCGGCCGCAAGCCGCTGTCGCGCGCCTTCCGCAACCGCTTCCTGGAGCTGCACGTGGATGACCTGCCGGAGGTGAGCGGTGCTCGCAGTGTGCCTGCTGCTGTGCCGCGTCCGCTGTTGTCATGGGCTGGCGGGGGTGTGAAGTGCCTCGACGCTTGCGGTGCGACTGCCGCTGCGATGCTTCCCTGGTTGAAGTTGATGTGGGGGTTTGCTGAAGCGCCCAGTGGTCACAGTGAGCAGGAGGTGGGGCTGCTGCTGGAGGCTTTGCGGTCGTCTCCCCCAAGCGCTGGCTGTGGGCTGTGTTTTTACAACAGTGCTAGTAATACATGTCAGTCATGATAATCACAGCGTGTCGAAAAAGCATGTGCAGTTACATGTCATGCTCAGCACCGGTGTTACAGAGCTGTAACTGAAGTTGTCAACACCCGAAGAGGCGCTCTCTGTGTACATGCACTTCAAGCACAGTGCCCTCGCAACACTCAACAACTTCCACAACCAACCACTTACAACCCGCCACCTTCCCACCCACCATCCCCCCCCCCCCCTCTCACAGGCTGAATGGGAGGCCATCCTAGCTCAGCGATGCGGCATGCCGCCCAGCCGCGGCGCGCTGCTGGTGCGAGTGCTGGGGGCGCTGCGGCGGCGGCGGCAGCGCTCCGGCCTCTTCTCTGGCAAGCACGGCTTCATCTCTCCGCGAGACCTCCTGCGCTGGGCGGGGCGCTCCCCACAGAGCGTGCAGGAGATTGCCGACGAGGGGTGAGTGGTTTGGCCGCATGGGTGCTGGCCGTGGCGGGTGCTGGAGCGCGCGATGAGGACAGGCGCCAGCTGCCCTGCGGTGGATGCCATTGGAGCGCGGCACTTGGGCACTTGGCGCACAAGTCGTACATTGCTTTGAGCGAGAGCCATGTGCATGCCTGTCGCAGAATGAGATGCTGCTGCGCACCTTGTTGTCGTGCTCTGCCTTGGCGGAGTGTGCTCCTGCGCCCTTCCCGCCGCTGCATGCGCTGCTGACAATGCTGCTTCCGCCGCCGCCGCCGCCGCTGCCATTTCTGCTGCCACTGCTGCTGCTGCTGCCACTTGCTGCTGACGCTGCTGGTGAGCAGATACATGCTGCTGGCTGAGCGGCTGCGCTCCGGGGACGAGAAGGCAGAGCTGCAGGAGGTCCTCCAACAAGAGCTGGGCGTCCCCATCAACGTCGCCGCACTCTACGACCCCCCGCCCGCCCCTCCACCCCCCGCCCCCACCTCCAAACACCGCGCCTCCAAAGCCACACCGCCGCCGCCACCCCCAGACCCCTCAGCACCCACATCAGTATCCGACCCTGGCCTTGGCAGCCTGGGGCAGCTTGGTGAGGTGGAGGCACTGCTAGACGCGGGCGCGGGGGAGGCGGTGGGGCTGCATGGCGTGGCGGCGACGCGCGCGCTGCGCCGCCTGTGGCGCCTGGTCGGGCGCTGCCTGGCGCACCGCGAGCCGGTCCTGCTGGTGGGCGACACGGGGTGCGGCAAGACGACCGTGTGCCAGCTGTACGCGCTGCTGCTGCACCAGCGCCTGCACGTCGTCAACTGCCACGCCGGCACGGAGGCGGGGGACCTGCTCGGCGGGCTACGGCCGCTCAGGGGCAGGGAGGCGCTGGAGGCGGCGCTGCGCACGCGCGGCGCGGCGTTTCTGAGCGCGTGCGCTGGGCTTGGCGCTGAGCTGCGGCAGCTGACGGCGCATGCCGGCGTGGACGAGGTTATGGTGGCGGTGCGGGTGAGTCCACGGGCCTTTTTTTGTGTCTTGTGCGGGAGGGTGCTGGTGGTGCCGGCGCAGTGTTGCGTTTGTGCGGAGATAGGTTGTTGACGCCACTTGGTGTGACGGGCGTAGTGATGGAATAACGGTGGGTGCTTTGGTTGGCATACAGGGGTGTTGATGGCATTGGCCGCGACACAAGGCTTGAGGTTGTTGTGGAGACCGCAGTTGTGCATGTTGGACAGTACTGTAGGTGAAACGCCTTGGTACGCTGATTCAACACCTCATTGGCGCTGATCCCACCACAGCTCCTTTAGTGAGCTTTGGCCAACTCCATGCCAGCAGCTGCAGTTATACTGGAGGCCTGCATCTCGTACTTCGAAGTATACATGGCCTGCTGAGATGATGTCACAGCAGCAAGTCACAACATGTACAGAAGTCCAGTAAGCTTTGTCACACTTGTCACGTGTTAGCTGGTGCTTTACGGTCCCTTCGCACACACACACATGTGTACTTGGGACGTGTCCGCCGGCGCTCCATGCAGGGCACCAACAACAACAAGTGTCACTTCCTAACCTACACCCTCATACCCTGCCGTGCTTCGCTGAGCAGGCCGCCTGGGACACCGTCAACGCACAGGAGGCCCACCAGGGCAAACGCAAGCGCGCACGCACAGACCCCCCCACCACCACCAACCCCTTCGCAGCCACCACCTCTCCCGTTCCCGGCAGCGAAGGCAGCGGCGGTGGAGATGGTGTTGCGTACACAGCTGCAGCGGCGGAGGTGCAGGCGCTGACGGTGCTGGCGGCGCGCTGCCGCGGCCTGTTTGAGTGGCAGGACGGGCCCCTAGTGACCGCCATGCGCGGCGGCGACCTCCTGCTGCTGGATGAGCTGTCCCTGGCTGAAGACGCAGTTCTGGAGCGCCTCAACTCGGTGCTGGAGCCCTCAAGAACGCTCGTGCTCGCTGAAAAAGGTGGCAGCGGCGCGGGGGGGGCGGGTGCAGAGGTGCTCGTGGCCGCTGAGCCCTTCCGTGTTCTTGCAACCATGAACCCCGGAGGCGACTTTGGAAAGCGCGAGCTGTCCCCGGCGCTGCGGTCACGGTTCACGGAGATTTGGGTGCCCGCGCTCACGGGAGCAGAGGACTTCCAGGCGGTGCTGGCCAAGGTGCTCGTGCCCCGTGCGCTGGCGCCCGCCGCGGAAGGGGCGGCATCGCTGTCCGCTGTGCTCGCTGCGGCTCTGCCAGATCTCGCCCAGCTGGTGCAGCCCATGCTGAGCTTTGTGGGGTGGTTCAACGCCGGCGGCGCCGCGGCCACGGCGGGCGTCGTCACCGCCAGCGTCGGCGGCGGTGTCTTCCTCTCGCTGCGCGACGTGCTGGCGTGGGCGCGCTTTGTGGTCGACGCCGCCTCACCACGCGGCAGCGCGCGCTCAGCAGCAGCGGCGCCCCTGCCCCCCTGGCTGGCGTTCGCCCACGGCGCGGCCCTGGTGCTGCTGGACGGGCTGGGGCTTGGCTCTGGGCTGGCGCCTGAGGACGTGGAGCAGCTGCGCGCGGCCGCATGCGCCCGCCTTCTCGCCAGCATGCCTGCCGAAGATGCCTCCGTCGCCGCCGCGCACATTGCCGAGCCCCGCGGCTGCCCCGGCGACACCGCCGCCATGGTGACCATCACCACCGCCATGGGAGGCGGTGACAGCAGCAGCGGTGATGCCGATGGCACGGGTTGCGATGCCGGTAGCGGCGCCGCCCATGTGTTTGGCACTGACCCGTTCTTCATCCCTGCGGGGCCGCTGGAGCCCCCTGCGGACCTGCGCTTCAGCCTGGGCGCGCCCACCACGGCACGGAACCTCCGGCGCGTGCTGCGCGCGCTGCAGCTCAAGAAGGCGGTGTTGCTGGAGGGCAGCCCCGGCGTGGGCAAGACGTCCCTCATTGCGGCGCTCGCCGCCGCCGCCGGCCACCCGCTGGTGCGCATCAACCTCAGCGAGCAGACAGACCTGTCTGACCTCATGGGCAGCGACCTGCCCGTGGCCGACGCGCCTCCAGATGACGGTCTCCCCCTCACAGATACACCAGCAGACGGGAACACTGAGCACGGCACTGCTGAGGCGGAGGGCGGGGGCGGCGGGGGCCCGCGCTTTGCGTGGTGCGACGGTGTGTTTCTGCGTGCACTGCGGGCGGGGCACTGGGTACTGTTGGATGAGCTGAATTTGGCGAGCCAGACGGTTCTGGAGGGCCTGAATGCGTGCCTGGACCACCGCGCGGAGGTGTTCATACCGGAGCTGGGGCGCACGTTTGCGTGCCCGCCCACGTTCCGCATATTTGCCGCGCAGAACCCGCTCGGCCAGGGCGGTGGCCGCAAGGGCCTGCCCAAGTCCTTCCTCAACCGCTTCACCAAGGTGTTTGTGGACGCGCTGCAGCCTGCGGACCTGCTGCACATTGCGTGCGGGAGGTTTCCGGAGCTGGCGGCGGCGCCCAGCGCTGGGGGAGGGGGGGACGGCGGGGCGGAGCCGGAGCCGCTGCTGGCGCGCATGATACGCTTCAACAGGTGGGCGGCCGCAGCGCAGAGGGGGTATTGCTGTGGTGTGTGCATGCGCAACAGCAAGCAGACGAGGATGGCGGCTGTCAGCACCGCCACTGTTACAACCACACCTCAAGCTAGGGTGTGGTGTCGTGCCGCGGCGCAGGGTTTGAGGTTGCGCGTGCACCCTTCCTCACGCTGCGACATGTGTGATGTTGCCGTGTACATACTCTTGCTTGGCCCGCACTGAAACGCACACGTGCCTCCACTGTCCCCTGCCCCCCCCTCCATGCCTGCAGTCTTGTGCACAGGGACACCTGCGAGGCGCTCACGTACGGGCGCCACGGCGCACCGTGGGAGTTCAACCTGCGCGATGTGTACCGCTGGTGCGACCTCATGCTGGCGGAGCGGCGCAGCGCCGCACACGCTGGCGCCCCATTGCGCCCCCAGCACTTCCTTGACACCATCTACCTGCAGCGCTTCCGCGCGCCCGAGGACCGGCGCGCCGTTCTGGCGCGCTTTCTCGAGATCTTTCCTGGTGCTTTTGGCGCCGCCGCAGGCCCCGCCGCCACGGCTGACAGCGCCCTCGCCGCCGCCCACTACAGCGGCAGCAACAGCGACGACAGCAACACATGCCTTGTGGATGAGCCCGTTGGTGCGCGGCCGTGCGTGCGCCTGTCGCCGCACACGCTGCAAATCGGCCAGGCGGTGCTGCCCCGGGGGCCCGTGTGGCGAATCGGCGGCGCACCCGCGGCGCCCGCAGCCGCGCCTGCGCCTGCATTTGCGGTGCTGCCTCCAGCGGCGCTGCGACGCCCCCTGCAGGCGATGGCGCGCTGCGTCGCGCTGCGGTGGCCGTGCCTGGTGGTGGGGCACCGCGGCTCCGGCAAGACGGCGGCGGTGACGTGGCTGGCGCGCGCTGCAGGCGCGCAGCTGAGCACGGTGGCGCTGACCCCCGCCACGGATGTGTCTGAGCTGCTCGGCTGCTTTGAGCAGGTGCGCCGCCGCGGCAAGTTTGCGGTGTCAGTGACTGCTGTACGTATGCTGCGTGCAGTTGCGGCCGCTGGGTGGCGGCATATGTCGGTGTGGAGGTGTTCATGGGTAAGTCAGTGCAATGGTTCTTTAGTGCGCACCGTCACCGCACTGCATGACACATCCACGTCCGCGCATTGACCACTGCCTGCTCACCACAGGCACCTCACAAACCCTCACTCTGCACCTAACACCATACCCCTGCTGTGCTTCCGCACTCCCCTGCGACACCCACTGCCAGGTCGACTCTGGCGCACGTCTGCGGCGCCTTGTGGACGAGCTGGGCCACCTCTCCCGTGAGGCCTGTGCGCGCCTGCAGCTGCGCCGCCACCCCACCCACCCCACCGCGTCCCCCGCTGCTGTCTGGGACGCATGGCACACCCTCCAGTCATGCGGCGCCGGCAGCACCGCCGCCGCGGCAGGTGCTCCCGGCTCCGCAGCGCCCACGCCTGCTGCCGCCCTGGTTGCTGCGGCACGCCTGCTGGAGGCTCTGAACGCCGCCGAGGCTGCGCTCGGTGGTGACAACTCCGCCGAAAACAACAGCTCCCGCAGCTTTGCGCGCCGCCTGGCCGCCGCGCGGCGGTCCCTGGACAGGGTTCGCGCCGACCAGGCGGTGCCGCACACGGCCGCGAGCGCGGGCGGAGACGCCGCGGCAAAGTTCCAGTGGACGGACGGCGTGCTGGTGACGGCGCTGGAGACGGGGCAGTGGGTCCTGCTTGAGAACGCCAACTACTGCGCGGCGTCCGTGCTGGACCGCCTCAACCCGCTGCTGGAGCCCCGCGGCGAGCTGCTTCTCACGGAGTGCGGGACGGCGGCCGGCAGCGCGCGCGTCGTCAGGCCGCACCCCGCCTTCCGCCTGTTCCTCACGTGCGACCCGGCCTGCGGCGAGGTCTCCCGCGCCATGCGCAACCGCTGCCTTGAGGTGTGCCTCCTGGAGCCGCTCGCAGCGCTGATGCCGCCGCCGCTGCCACAGCACCACCGCGCCGCCGCCGCACCCGCCGCCAGCAGCACGGCAGCGGCGTTCGAAGAGGGATCCGAGGCCACGGCGCTGGCGGATGTAGCGGGTCAGCTGGCGGCGGAGGCGGGCGTTGCCGACCCGGCGGTGCTCACCGCGATGACGCGTTGCTGCGTCGCGCTGGCGAGCGCCTCTGCCGCGCGAGGGGCGCGCCCGCCCACGCCTCGAGACCTTGTGCGGTGGGGGCGGCTGGTGCGCGCGCTGGCGTCACGCCGTGTGTCTTCCGGCGGCGTGCGCGGCGCGCTGCTGGCCGCGCTGCCGCTGGCGTATGCGGGTGCCACGGCGGGCAGAGGCGAGGCACGTGAGCGCCTTGCTGCCGAGCTGGAGGCTGCGCTGGACACGTGCATCGCGGGCGCGGGGAGGGCGAGCGTGGCTGCGCTGTCTCTGCCGCCGCCTGCGGACGGTGACGCCGCGGCAGCCGCAGTGTGGCGCGAGGCGCGTGTGTGCGCGCTGCTCGGTGCCGCTGTGCCTGCGGCTGAGCCGGCTGATGGCGAGAGCATTGAGGCGCACGACGGCGAGGCCGCCACTGACTGCGATGGGGCTGTGGACAAGGCTGCTGTGGGGAGCGCCTTGGTGGCCGTGGCGCTTCTGCTCGGAGAGAGTGCCAACACCTCAGGTGTGGCTGGCGGCAACTCCAGTGGCGCCATGGCCCAGGCAGATGCTGCCGACTCCAACAATGCGGGTGACGATAAGGCGCCATTCCTGACGGCGGCAGCCCTGGCGCAGAAGGCACCGGCGGAAGCGGCACGCACTCTCCAGCAGCTGCTGCCATATGCAATTGCAGCCTACGCGCGGCGTGCAGCCACGGCGGACCGCCCCCTGCGTGTTCCACTGGCACCCGCCGCGGCAACTGCGCATGCACAAGCTGCGCTGCAGCATGCATTCGACGGCAAGCCGTGGCAGGCGTGCGAGGCGCTGCTGGCACCCCTTCGCTGCACTGCAGCCGCCGCCGCCCCTGCCGGCGGCAACAGCCCCTTCTCTGCCTGCGCGGCCGCGGCGGCGCTCTCCCCATGGGCGCCCTGCCACCCGCGCGCTGACGAAGACTTTTGGGCAGCCTTGGCCGGCAGGGGCGCCGCCGCCGCCGCAGCGTCAGCAGCCCTTGACAAGTACGACACGCTAGTGTCTGCGAGGCTCGTGGTGATGGCGGCGGAGGCGCGGTGTGCGCGCGTCACGGCCGACCGCCTGGCCTCGGCACGGCCCTCGGAGCGAGGCCTCAGCTGGCTCGGCGTTGCGCACCTGCTTCACACGGCCGCGGGGCAGCGGCTGGCAGGCGCTGCCGGCAAGGGCGCGGGGGGCGCCGAGGCACGTGCAGCGCGCACCAAAGTCCTGCCTTACGCATGCCGGGTGCTGGAGGCGGTGGACGAGTTGGCAGCTGTGGGCGTGGCAGACGAGCGGGTGACTGCCGCCACCATGGGGCGTCTGCTGGCGGCGCGTGACGACATGGTGACGCTTCTGCTGTCAACCGCGCCTCAGGACGGTTCTGGCGGCGCCAGCGCGTTCCCCTGGGAACTGTTCCTGGTGGCGTGGCGCTGGTTCCGGCAGGCATTGCAGCAGTACCTCTGCGCGCCGCGCAGCAACACCTCTGCCGATGCCAGCTCCCTGCTCAGCCTCTGCGCGCGCATGGACGAGGGCGCAGCAGAGTACGGCGGCGCTGCAGGCGCGGGCGCCGCTCTACTCGGCGGCGACATCCTGTGGAAGCGGGGGGGGCACCCCGCGGTGCCCGTGCGCGCCGACTGCGCGCGCGCCCTGCTGCAGCTCCGCCGCATCAGCTCCGGCCTGGCGCTAGCCGCGCCGCCCGACGGTGCACCGCTGACGCTGGCCGCGCTGCTGAGGGACGCCAGCCCCGCCCTGTGCATGCGCACGCCGCTGCGCCTGGAGCTCCTGCAGGGGCTCGCCACGCTCCACCTCGCCGCGACAGACGAGTGGGACGAGGGCGGCGTGGGCGGCGCAGACGCGCTGCAGCCGCTGCTGGCGCTGCCGGAACGGATGGCGGCGGCGGCGGCGGCGGCGCGCGACGCGTTTCGCGAGCGCCACCGCGGCACACGGCTGTTGGGCGACGTTGATGACGAGCGGGCGAGCGCAGGGGCGCTGGCGGCGCTGGGCGGCGCGGCGGTGCTGGCGTTTGACGCCGACGACCAGGACACGCTCGCGGCCATCTCGGAGGCAGCCATTGTTGTCGTGGGCGGCGGCGACGGCGGGGATGGCGTGCTGGATGCGTGGGCGCGTGTGCAGCTGGCGCCACTGACACAGCACTGGGCGGCCGCGGAGGAGCTGGCGGTGCTGTCACAGCTCGCAGGCGCCAGCGCCAATCTTGCGCACGTCTCGGAGCATGACGGTGACAGCGGCAGCAACGCTGCCGTGGCAGAGGCATCTGAAGCGCTGTCAAGCCTGCTTCTGCGCGTGCGGCGCCTGCTCGGAGCTCAGCTGGAGCAGTCCCTGGCCGCGCCAGGGGAGCTGCGCCCGTACCAGGCGCTGCTGTGGGCAGCCGACAGCGCCACCGCCAGCACCGCTGACACGCAAACAATGGAGCGTGTGCTGGGCACGCTGCTGCGGCGCCTGCTGCCGTCCCTGGTGCGCACCTGGGGCGCGCGCCTCCCCTCGGCGCTGTTCAACCGCCCCGGCGCCGTCAGCGCTGAGCTCGCGCCACCCCCCATCGTCCCGCCTCGGGACTCGGACGCCACCGCTGCCGCTGGCGATGTCGGCGACCCAGCCACGAGGGCACTCACGGGAGCGCCCGCGCTGCGGCGGTGCGCTCGCTCTGCCGCGTTGCTACGCCTGACGGCGGCGCCGGTCACCCTTCTCAACGCGCCGTCGCGAGCACGGCAGCTGCGTGCCGCCGCCGCCACTCTTGTTCAGCTGCCGTACCCCCGCGGGGCGGAGGCGGCGCTGCCGTCGCTGCGGCGCCTCGCCACCGCGCGCGCCACACAGACCCTCGCCGCCTTCTGCGATTGCTTCCACACCGCGGAGCAGGCCACAGCCGCCGTGCAGGCGCAGCTACGGTGCGGCTCGAGCCCTGACGCGGCGGCGGCGGCGCCGGCGGTGGCGGCGTTGGAAGACGCGCTCCGCGGCTGCAGCGACGCGCGGTTGCATGCGGTGGGCGCGTCGCTGCTGGTGCCGGCCGCCCGAGCTATTGCCGCAGCGGGGGCGGCGGCACACAGCGCGGCGGCGGCCGCGCATGTCGGTGAGGCCCTGGCCCTGCTGGGCAGCGCGAGGCTGGCGCTGCTGCATCGGCGTCAACCTGTGGCGGTGCCGTTTTGATCGGGGGCTTGACCGCGACGGGATTGGCTTGGTCGGGTTTCGGTTGAGCGGCGGCAAGCTCATTGCCCCCGGTGGATGGCGGTGGAAAGGTCGGGATCGGCTTGGTCTGCTCCAGCTTGCGGAAGAAGGGCTTGTTGCCGCCCCGCCAGCGGCTCTGCTCGCCGCGCAAACCAGGCAAGCGCGAGCCTTCGTCGTGGTCGAACGATCCCGCGCGTGTCGGCGAGGGTGGCTTGGTGGGATGGATGAACCGTTGCGGAGTGGTCGGCTTGGGCTTGTGCTGCGGCGTCACGCTCGGG
>JAULBY010030072.1:0-15906 GCA_032358315.1 Ophiocytium majus
TGATGGGACTGTGCAACGCTCTGGGAGACGCCCTACACGGAAGCTGTGCACAGCCCCACATATCGCTACGCTGGAGTGTGTCTGTCTAGCGATGCCTGAACGGCTGCACTGCTCAATGGCGGGCCAAATGTCATGCATGTCCCAAATGCCACGTATGTACAAAGGAAGTCCGGCACTATGCTGGCCTGTTTACTACACATGTCGCAGTGCCATGACGTGGCAACGCAACCATGCTGCTGGCCTGGCAGCTAAACCCTGACACACCCAGCGGGTGCCACCAACGCAATACGGTGCCACACCAGCCCAGCCAAATGCCACACTAGTCTCACTGGCCCCGGTCATCGGCATGCGGCCCTAGGTGTGATACATGTATGCTGCGCTATATTAGGAGCAATAATCGGGCTGCAGTGCTAAGTGTGATGGCACAGTGGCTGGCCTACAGGCCAAACGCCTGCCGCCGCCGGCTGCACAGGTGCCTAAACGCCGTACTGCGCGAAATACATACACAGCGCCGTACTCTACAACCCCGGTCACACGGGCGCCATCACTTTGTTGAACTCGTGCCTCATCGCTAACTGCTGCTGCACAATTGCCAAAATCTTCTGCTCCTCCAGCTTCTGCAGGTTGTCGGTGCGCGCGGAGCCAACCAGCAGCCAGAAAATGGCAATGCCATAGCCCAGGTAGTTGTACGTGCTGCTGAGCAGCTGCAACACAACAACGGGGTCCTGCTCTCTCACTTTGTTCAGGCCCAGCGGGTCGGCTGTGAACGCCATAACAAGGACGGCCTCATCCTTCTTCTCCGGCGCGCTGGGTTCCTCTGCGTGCAAGGTCATCTCCGCGTTGTAGGTGATGTCAGTCGCCCTGTTGAAGAACACTCCGTGCCACCTGGCATTGAGCTTTGTGTACTCCTGCTTTGTCAGCTGCGGGTGGCGGCACGTTGCAGAAGGACACAAGGTGTGAGCCGCATACAAACCCTGCGACCAAGTGCTAACAATGCATGTGGGGCCCACAGGTTATGTCTTTGAAAGGGTTGGCACAATGAATATACTAGAAGTAAAGTATCTGGTTTCCACATCCCCGTATATATACTAGGGTTAGCAATATACGTATATTGGGTTTTCAGATACCCGTATACATGTAATATGCCTATTCAAGGCGTATTATAGGTGTATGGCGTATATGTGCGTATCTGACAAAGCCATATCGGCATAACAGGTACTTCCCATGATTACTTTTTTTTCAAGTCCATCGTGTGGCGCCAGGCTGCAGTATACAGCATAGGCAGACAACAGGACCAACCGACAAGGACGAGTATAAAAAATATTGCAACTTGAAGTGGCAAAACCTTTTGGTCTACCCAAGGCACTACGAGCAGTTATGCCGCCGGTGGGGCTGTCCGCTCCGCCAGCTGCAGCATGAAGTAATCTGAACTCCATGGACTGTAGCTTCGTAGAGGGCAGGAACGACTCGCCGCCCACAAGAAAGAGGCACGCGTGGGGTCTAGCACAAAGGCTGCAGGCTAGTGCTTGGTCGGTGCACCTGGTACCGCTGCTGTAAACCTGCCTGTGCCTCCTCCTCCACATCAGCTGTTGCGGCAGCGACTGCAGCAGCAGACGCATCTGCAGCTGCTGGTGCGAAAGTAGAGGTGCACGCCTTGCAGAAGGGCCCTAAACCGCTTGGCCACGTCAGGTCCAGGGTCGCTACTGTCCCCCATGGCACCCGCCGGCGTGTGAAAGTGCACGCCGCCTCTTTGTGGGCGACAACGCCGTATACGCATAAATAGTATTTGTGTAGCCCCTAAAACAAAAATACCCGCACCTTTACGTAGACCCACATACTTCAAGTATATATGTACTTCTGAAGTATAAACGTATATTACATAGGTAGTACGTACTTTGGAGTATATACTTCAGAAGTACTTGAAGTACACTGAATGCCCCTGTGCCAGCCCTCATACCTGTGCGAATTTCCGTCACCAACATGCCTTTTTGCTCCACACACTCACACAACTAGTACAACACAAAGTACCCACCGTGCCAGAGCGCAAGCAGCACAAGGGTCGAACCCACCTTGACACTGTAGTTGTTGCCCAGCTTGAACTTCCCAAAGGTGTACTTGATATCCTTAGTAGGCCAGTCGCGCTTGCCGATGTCGATCGTGCTGCCCGGTTACGGCTCTTCGTCGGTCACGTAGTATTCACCCCACTCATAATTTTTTGTTTCACTAAACGTCAGCTCGTACCGTGCCTCCTTGTTGACATCGATGTCCAGCTCTGCATGCGCCGCAATCATTGCATTTGCAGGCAATGGAGCACTTGCCATTAGCAGCGTCTGTTGAAGCTTGACGGTGCGGAGCAGTAGAAGCTATTGCTAGGAGCTACAACGACCCAAGCATCGCTTTGGGAACCCAGCTGTAGGCCTAGTTCAAGCCTGGGCAATTGGTCATCCTTGCAAGCACTGCAGCCACAGCGAAGCGCCACACTTATATGCGGGCACTGCACATCACTGGAACATGCCAGCATGGACATGCGGCAACTTGCCGGCAGACCGTGCATGCGCACCTTTCTTGGTCCCGACGACGAAGCACTGATCCTCAGTGGTTGTGGTGAACTGATGGCTTGTGATGTGGTGGCAGGGCACCCGGTGCCTTGTATTTTCCCTAATGATTGTCGTAGTGCACTTCGCCGTTGCTGTAATGGGAGTCCCGTCCCAGTCCCCGTGTCCATTGACATCATTTTCCTTCAGCAGCTTCGGGCGGCACACAGTCAGGTAGGGGATCTTGAAGCTGGTGGCGCTGGCGTTCCGCGTGAAGGCGGTGGGGGGGGTGATCCGCTTCCGCACCGTGAACACCACTTGCGTCATGCAGAGCGCCGCGGAGAGCAGCATGACGGCCACAAAGGCGGCGTTGGCCAGGGGGAACATGTGAGCGCTGACCGCACGGGGGGGCCAGGAAGTATGCAGGGCATCAGCCACGCCCTTGACCTCCGGCGGCAGCACGTTTTTGCTGGGCTTAGTGGGTGTGGGTGGCGGCCTTGGGCGCTCGCCGTCCTGTTTCGACTTTGGTGTGCGTAGGTACACCTGCAATGCGAGCACGGCGGGTGCCGGCATTGACCGCAGGCAGCAGGGTCAGCACCGCTTGGACAGGTCGCCTGAGGTGCCAGCATACTGCAACAGTGCCGCCAGTGCGTGCTTGTCTGGGGCGCGGCGCTGAGGTCCGCAAAGTAACGGCACTGCTGTACGGGAGCGCTCAGGCTGCCGCCGCTGCAGCTGCCGTTTGCAGCAGCAGCAGCAGCAGCAGCAGCAGTTTGCAGCAGCAGCAGCTGCAGCTGCTACCCTGCTGCCGCCGCCGCTGCTACCCTGCTGCCGCCGCCGCAGCCGCTTTCCTTGCTGCATCCTGCACTGTACAGTCGATGCTAGCGCTCACAGCCAGCGGACTGCGTTGGGCCGGCAGCTCACCATGGTCAGCCCAAAGCCGCGCACGCTGAGAGGGATGGCGTGTACGCCCGGAGAGCCGGCTGGCGGTTGGCGGGGTGTGTGTGTGGTGCCGCACACGCATGCGCACCGCACACACGCAGCGACCGGTGCACACCACACCACCAGAGAGCGCCTCTTGAATAATTTCGAAATTTTTCAACGAACCGTTGCGTGCTCAGCCCTAGCCACTCAAGTTCAAGGTCCCCCTCAACTTCAAGTGCATGCTGAGTCACAAGATCATCGAGGGGTGTACATATGTCGTGCTGCTGCTGCTCTGCTGCCACTGGTGCAGTTGGTGCTACAGGTAGGGTGGTGCTTCTCGGTAGCAGTCGCAGTAGCAGGAGCAACGCAGGGCTTACGACATCTTCATCTTTTCACCTTCACCAACTTGCGGCGGCCCAGCGGCAACATGGCAACCACGACCCAAGTAAACAACACGGCCAAGAGGCGGCGGCCACGGGGCAGCCCCCACTTCTCTTCCCTGCGAACCGCCGCCACCCCCTCTCCCGTCAGCCCCACAGAGGCTCGTGGGCAGAAGCGCTCCCGCTTCTTTCTCACTACTCAGGACAGCCCCTGCGGGAGCGCCCAGAGTTTCCCCTGGTGCTCCGCCCACACAGCCTCCGCTGTGGCGCGCTTCAGGCGGTGCGACAGGTACGAAGACATCGGCATAAGGCACCTGTGCGTGGGCATGTGCTACTACTGGGCGTTCGAACCCGTGAGACACTGGCACGCCCTTGTGGGCGCGCTGCTGGCTGCACGGCGGTCCCCCACGGCGCTCTTCGGCTGGAGCATCACGCTCGACTACAGGGGCGACCCTCACACGCCCATTGTGCCCCCGACGGCCGCAGCCACAGCCAGGGCAGCAAAAACAGGCTGGGTGGTGCTGTACTTGACGCCCGACGGGCGCCAGCTGCAGCGCGCTGCGGCCATGAAGGCACTGGGCCTGAGTGGTGGTGCTGGTGCTGAGCAGCAGCAGCAGAAGCAAAGGCGCAGAGCCTCAGAACCACCACCGCCACTGCGCTTTGACAGCTCGCACGACGCCGAGGAGGTGTGCTGCAGCAGCGCTCAGCAGCAGCAGCTGCGGCTGCGGCACGCGGACTGCCGCAAGCAGCTGCGCCTGCAGCCTCCAGGCGGCAGCAGCGGTGGCGGTGGAGGGGGCTCCTCGGCAGCAGCTGGAGCAGCAGCAGCCGCAGGCGGGGCTGGCGTTGGAGATGAGGAGGGGCTGCTGCCGCCGCCGCCCAGCCCATTTGGCCTGCTGGAGGAGTTGCTGTGGTACGACCCATGGCGGCTGCTGGTGGCGTGCATCATGCTCAACCAGACGACTCGCAGGTGCGCCGCTAGTTCACAGTTAATCGTGTTGCTGTAGCAGTACGTCAGAGGCATGTGTTGTGTGTTGCGGGTGAACTACTTCTGAAGTACAGTTGTGGTGTTTCTTGTGTCAGCATTGTTGAGTGTGGTGGTGGGTGCACCATGGCTCAACCGCATGCGACGTAGCACACTCAGCGATGCTTTCCTGAATTAACACGGTCTGCTGGTTGGAACCAGGACACCCACACGTTATCAAACTCATGTGTGAACAAACCCCATTCCATTTCACAAGTGTGATCTGCCACATGATCCCATTCACACGCAGTTGCCACCCAACTCCTGTGTTTTCACACTCATCCCACGCTACGTGCGCAGGCAGGTGGACCCAGTTTTAGCCCAGTTCCTGGACCGCTGGCCCACGCCCGAGTCCGCCGCGGTCGCCAACCCGGCGCACATGGCCCCCCTTCTCAAGCCGCTAGGCCTCAACAACAGGCGCCCCATCGCTGTTGTGAGGTTCAGCGCAGAGTACCTGGCGTGGCGGCGGGCACGCGGTGTGCTCTCAGCCGCCCTCCGCCATACCACCGCCACCACTGCCACCAGCGGGAACGGCAGTGCTGCTGAAGAGCAGCACGGTGGCGCTCACACCAGCAATGCAGCTGGTAACTCCAGCGGTGCTGGCGAGCAGAGGCGCGGCAGCCGCCGCCGCGGCAAAGGCGCCGCTGCGGCGGGCGATGGTGGCGGCAGCGGTTGCATCGTCAGCGGCCATGCCCCGCCATGCAATGCGACATCCGGCAGCGGCGGCGGCGGTGCCGCCGATGGCGCTGCAAGCGGCAGCGGCGGGCCCGTGGGTGGGCGACAGGGGAGGCGGCGCACGGCTGGCAGCGGCGGCGGCGGCAGCGGCGGCGGCGGCGGCGTCTCGCGTGCCTCGCCAGAGGCGCTTCACTGGGTGGGACAGTATGGGGTGGACGCGTATGACATATTTGTGCGACGCCAGTGGGCAAGCGTCACGCCGGAGGACTCTGTGCTGCGCCTCTATGTGGAGTGGGCGCGCGGCGCCGAGCTGCTGCACCACGAGTGCGGCGTCTGTGACGGCAGCGGCGGCGGTGATGGCGGCGGTGGCGGCGGCGGCGGTGGCGATGGCAACGGTGGCGGCGATGGCGGCAGTGGCAGTGGTGGCGGCGGCGGTGGAGCTGGCGGCGGTCGCGGTGGCAGCGGCGGTGGTGGTAATGTTGGCAGCGGGAGGGGCGGCGGCAGCAGCGACGGCGGCAGCGGTGTTGATGGTGGCAGCGGCGGGGACTGCGGCAGCAGCGACGGTGGCGGCAGCAGCGACAGGGGTGATTATGGTAGTGGTGGTGAAGGAGTGGTTGAGGGACACGGCACAGTGAGAGGCTGAGGCCTGTGTTACTGCGGGTGCTAGCCACGCTGGTGGCTGTGGAGGCTGGAGCGGCGGTGACCATGACTTTCAAGGCGAGTGGGCTCAATGAACGGCTTGTGTCAGGACAGGGTTTGCGGCCGAGGGGCCGCAGCAAGTGGTGCCCTTGGCGGCGCTGCTACAGACAAGGTGGCGCGAGTGTAAGTAGCGGCTGCTGAGCAGCAGTGCGGGGGTCACAACAAAGCTGGGCCACTGCATGTGTTACTTCATTTACAAGTGAATGGTGCATGTGTGCATTGGTACATGTTGGCACCGTAAAGGTGCCTGGTGCCGCAGCCCATGTTCAACAAGGAGAGTGTGCTGGCATTCACCAGGCGATCTTTTTACGGTGGGTGCCACGCCTGTATGCAGAGTGCACGGGTATTGACGAGCTCCAAGTCCAGCAGCAGCGGACTTGGACTGCAAAGGTTCATTCATCGCTGTACAAAGTTGTGTGTACACGTGAACACATGTGTACACACAGGATACTTGTAGTACATGTACGCATTGCGTTACTGGTAACAGAATGCTCGTGCATAAGCGCATGCACCAAAAACAGGATGACTTGGGCAAGCGCAGTGTGCGTCCTCTCCTGCATGATTTTGTGGTGTCTGGTGCATACCTGAATCCTTTTGCCACGCTGCACACCTGGTGGCCCACCCAATCACTTGCTCTGCACCCGTGCCGATGCACCCTCTCAGCTCCCACTCCCAGTTGCGCTAGCACTGTTCCAGAGCTGCTGTTGCGCGCCAAGCGCCGCCGAGTGCCCTGCACGTACTCATTCTACCTAGAGTGTTGGCAATGACTAGAAGTATGCATGTCATTGGCCTGCCCCCAGGGGCTTGCCATGCGCCAGGTCCTGGAGCGGGCCGTCGCCACACCCGCGTCGCTGCACCCAGCCCAAGTGTTCCGGGTCTGGTGCGTGCTCTGCCGCCATGGCGCAGTTGCGGGACATGTTGATGACACGTTTGGCTGATGCTTTGGCACCGCGGTTTGTGCATGTTGCCGTGTTGTGTGTGGTGCACACAAGGCACTTAAAAAGTGCACAATGCTGAGCAACAGCCTCTTGTCAATTATCAACAGGGGACAGCGTGCTTGATCATGCTTTTCTTACGGTAGTCGCGCACGCATGTTGCACAGGGCTTTCCATGCCCAAAGCGGGGTTCCATAAAAGCACTTCAAGTTTTTCTCATGCCACGCTCCCCCTGAGCATGCGGCAAAGCCCGCTGGCACAAGTGGTGGCTGCACAGTTTGCTTGGCAGCAGGGACCGTCCTGCAGCCTACGGTGGTGACCAGCGCCACCATGGCTTCCAGCTGCAGGCGCAGGAGGCCAGGCAGCAGGGCGCGTGCATATGTGTTGCAGGACAGTCGCAGCTGCCGGAAGTGATTACCCGTGTCTGCGGGAATGGTGCCGACTCGAGTGGATGGAGCACTTGTTACATGCCACTGTGGTTTGTACTGTATGCAATCCAAACACGGGTTTGGAACAACATGTGATGCCATGGACACGTGTGAGTGCTGTGGGTGGTGCATACTGCGAGTGCGCCGGTGCCTCTTGCTGCACACATGCGTGGCGACTGTTGCACATGAGCGACAGCTGTGTGACACACGCTCGTGTGATGGCAGCGGCTGCACCACTCCTTACTGCAAGCCACAGGCAACCATGCTTGACCGTGTACAGCCCATGCCCACTGGCAGGTCGCGGCCCGGCGCTGCAAACTTTAGGCGTCTTACACGAGTGCCACACTCCCTGATGTGCCGGCAAAGGCAATGCGTTCGCACACAGCGCACGCACAGCACAAACACAGCAAAGTAGCACACTCGCAGCCGGCAATGACAGGCATGCACAGTGGGGTCTGTACATTGGCTCCAAAACGGCGGGAGGCGGTGTGGTCTATAACGGCGGCGCGGGGGAGAGGCAAGGCACTACATGTACTTGACCCATGCCACACACAGCTCAGGAGGGACCACCCACAACGGTAAAACGGCACATGGCGTCGTTCTAAAGCGGGAACCGGCGCGTTGCAGGCAAGTCCGGGCTGCACTGGTAGCCACCAGTGCACGCGCGGCAGAGCGGCAGGGGTCGTGCCCAATGGGTGCCGGCGGCGGCGGGGGCGGCACCTGCAGCAGCCCAGAGGGGAGCGCAGCAAAGCCTGCGCATACGCCACGCGGCGGCTAAAACAGCCGCAGGCAGTGGCCGTGCCGCATATTGCTGGCAGTACACGCGCCTCTGCTGTGAGTGGGACCCCTGGCGCGAGGTACCCCTCCCCCAGACGCCCCCTACAGGCCAGTTCTGTGCAGCTGAGGACTGTAGCTTCAGCGCGGGGAAATTTGCGGCTTGGCCACACACCAAGTAAAGGGGCGGCCGCCGAGCGTGTGCGCACAGCGCATGTGTTTGTGCCGCCGCCGCTGCTGCTGGTGCAGCAGGTGCTCAGCAGCACCGCCGCCGCGGGCGCCGCCCCGCGTGTCGTGACACGCAAGCGCGGCATGACACGCTGCAGTTGCGTGTCATGACACGCTGCGCTTGCGTGTCGAGCGCCACGCTGCGTGTCATGACACGCTGCAGCCGCAGCACGTGCGCTGGCTGGGCCCGCAGGAGACCACTGCACGCGCGCGCAGAAATGCACGGCACACAGTTTTGAGAGTCGGTGAGGGTATGTGTGGTGGCCGCTGCTCACATGACCGGTTATAGCGGTGCACGTTGGCGGAGCAACTTCGCCACAGTGTGCACCACAGCAGGGCTTTGTGTGGGGGGGCCCCGGAAGCCAAAGCAATGACCACTTATACTGTACCCATACCAAAAGTGTGTACATACTTCCGACGTATGCTGCCGGTGAACCAGTAATTTAAGTACTTGACAGTGTTGACACACAGCTGAGTTTCCAGTCACAGCGCACAGGGTCACCGCCCAACGGCAATGGCTGATGCAGCAACCCCTTACAGCAGGTATTGGTAGGCATAAAATATGACACGCATTCCTGCTGCTGGTGCACTGAAGCCGCAGCACCTAAGGGGCACACTGTCGCAAGCCCGCACACGCACCATGGCCGGCTCACAAGTGCCCACAAGTACTCCTGTCTCAGTGGCAGTTGGTGTGTGCAGCAAATACTGTAATATTGCTCTTGGTTGTGCAGAGAACTTCGTGACTTCGTGTGCATACGCAGCCAGGGGTGTGCCATCGCCACAACCGTGCATGGGCTTTTGCACGCCCACAAGTGCAAATAAACCTACTGTAATGCGCTCACCATGCAGCTGCACCAAATCTCACATGGCAACAGCACTGTGTGTGTATCCTGGGCACATTAGCGTGCTTCATGCAAGCACAACTGTAGGCACCGCTCAAAACTTTGGCTGCAGGATGGGTTTGTGGGGGCCACCCTAACTGGGGTACACACGTTGCTGCCCACCTTCACACACAGAAACTGACAGCCACCAGACAACCTGCACTTGTGTAACAGCCCCCCAAATGCAATTTATCTGTAACGGGGTTGGGCACTTGAAAGAAAAGAACTGCTGCCACCCTACCTGCGAACACCAAGCGTACACCCCCTTATGGCTGCCAGACCCTAGGAATCCCTCATGGCGGGTAAAGGAAGCTACAACAGGCCGCTCCTGCTTTCGGCACTTCTTGTTGTTGACTGCGCAAAGGTGCGAGTATGCCTATACAGGCCCGCATGGCCATTGCTTCATGTTGGCTTGCATGATGCGCCCACAGTTGCAATTCACTAAAGCTACAACAGTAGTTTTGGGTGCCATTTTAATTGCACAGCCACCATGCACCGTTTGTGGCCGCAGCCTCGCCCGCGCGTGTCTAACCAGAATCGCCGTTGAGCCCCATCCACAGTGACTATGCACACGCGCTTGGGATGTCAGGCCCGCCAGAACCCAGCATGACAATTGTAGGGAGCTGACATGGTGTAGCAGTGGGCCGAATTCAATGGACAACAACAAACTGGCCAACCCGATGTGCCAACAAAAAATGTCCGGCCCCCATTTCCAGTCATCAGGATTTTATCCCTCCTAGGTGAGTTCTCATATACCGGTACTACAGTAGACATACTTCTTTGGAGTACATCGAAGCACTGTCCTGGTTGAACGCCATCCCGGTTTAACGGCCACTGACACCGGGGCAACAACAGGGTGAAAAACACAGGTTCAGTACCACAATGGATCGTCCTTTTCCTTGCGCAGCCAACACACAAGACGCTGTTGAAGACAGCAGCGACGGCATCACTCACCCTGCGTGTCAAAAGCTGTGTCCGGCCCCGGTCCCTCCGGCTTACCATCCGCAGCTAGGACCCACAGCCTATGACGGCGCACATGTGCACAATTGTGGCGGGCCAGAGCAGCATGAAGGTTTTTCATGATAGCCATATGCTGTGTCATTCATGTCATTTATGTGTGTGTGTACATGTATGTGTATACAGCGTGTAGCTATTCACATGACTGTACACACCGTGCATGCTATGTATCGCGTGTGTGGGCGCAGAAGTGCGCTGTACTGCGTAGTGTCTTAACCCTGACCCGTGGTCACACATGGACAAACAGTAACGAGGGCGCACACCCAGCGCTGAGGACCAGGGTCATTGCAACATGCAGCATGCACCCTTAGCTCTGCTGTGCGTAGCAGAGGATGGGTGGCTTCTGCGTCAGAGGCGCACAACACTGTTGGTCACTATGCCACTATCTGGCATTGCCAGCAATGCGAAGCACTGTTGGTGGAAGTGGGGTCCATGTTGGACCATGCAGTTGTTGTTGCTGTAGCTCCTGCTGAAAAGTGCTTCTGCCACTGCAGCTACGGGTGCTGGTGCTTGTTCGCCGGCCCTGTTCTCACCGTTGGTGCCGCTAGCCTAGCTGCTGTGCTGACCTCTGTTCTTATCTACTACTAGTAGTACCTAGTAGCACTACATAATACTCCTTGAAGTACTTCAAAAGTATAGCACGCATGCGCGCCGAGTAGTTTTGTGTGGTCGCCACAGCCATGGCACAGGCGTGTGCCCATTGTGTGCAAAACAAGTGGCGCGCGTGCAACCACGCGGTGCGCACATGCGGCACACACTGCACGGCGCGTGTGGCGGCCGCGCGGGCGCGTGTGTGCTGCTCAGCAGCACGTGCTCACCTGAAAACATATGTCATTGAGGGCAGCAGATCCACCACCGTGACGGACTGTGCGCCGTCAGCTGACGGTGCGATGCGCAGCGACGACGCGCTGTCCCACCCCTGCGGCACCCACACCAACAGTGCGCGCGGTGCACCAATATAAACTTGTCATGGTACCACCACATGCGGCCGTGGCCATAATGGCGTGTTGCCAGCCGGCACACAGTGATTGAAGTGGCGAACCTTCCGTAGCAGGAGCGCTCACACATATGCGCAGCCACAGTGCCTGGCCCTGAAGCAAATGTTCCACTAAAATCATGCGCATGTGATATAATGGCTCGCCTGCGCGTGGTGCGCACTCCAGCACTAGGTGACGGCGCAACGCACCTTTTTCACCGCTTCCCGGAACTCCAGTTTGTACTCCACAGCAGGTTCGCCGCTCCTGGTGCATCGTGCGAGCGGTGGGTCGGCAGCAGCGTGCCGCCGCCAGTGGCGCCAGGATTGCAGCAGCAATGGTGGCGTGTGCCAGGGAATGCGACGGTTAGCCGCACAGCCACTCCTGGCACCGTAGTGCCAACAGAGCAGTGACTGTGATGGATGATTTTGCTGGCTGGATTGCTGTGCTGCTTGCGTCTTAGTGTTTAGGCTCCGGAATGGAGGGGAGGGGTTCAGAGTTTAAGAAAACCCTGCTTGTGCGGGGCACGTTGCACCTGCACCTGGGCTGCAAGCAGAGCTCAAGCACACACCGCTACAAGCTGAGACGAACATGATGGCGCCTCAGAAAAAAGTTGCTGCTGCAACTGGTGGTGCTTCAAGCGGCGGATGTGGTGGGGGCACCGGGGAGCAAGTTGTTGCTGGCAATGGTGCAAGGTGGCAGCAAGCGTGCCGTGATATGCCGCCGCCGCCACTGCTCCTGCTCGTGTGTGTGTGACCTAAGTGCCGTTCAAGCGGCGGACTGCAAGGGACCCCGGCACGCAAGCTTACCAGTCCAGGGTTATGCTGTCCAAGTCGCACCCCCCGAACCTCAAAACCGGCACGTTCACGGATGATCGCATTGCGCCCCTGCCACCAGCAGCGTGGCCAACCGCTCCGGTGGGAAGGCAGGCTCTAGGCCATCACCGCAGCAGCAGGCTGCAGCAGGTTGCAGCTGGCGGGAAGTTGCGGTTGACAGACCCAGTGTGTGCTCCTGTCTGTGTTGCGTATCTGAAAGGGCAACTAAGGCAGCGGTCGAGCACGCCAGCGGAGGGCAGCCCTAGCGGCACTTGGACACAGCCGCTGGCGCTGCTGCGGCAGGTACTGACGGGAGTACGTTTGTGTGCACCACCTTGGTGTTGTTGAACTCGAATTCCCGGGGCGAAAAACAAAAACGCGCTGTTGCAACTGTCATTTTTTGTCGTCGATCGATGGAGCCATGGGGCGGCGGGCGAGGCCAGCGGGTGATGCGACGCCTGGGCACCAGCAGGAGCTGCAAGGTCAAAGGAACCAGCGGGAGAGGCAGGAGTTGCATCAACAGCAGCACAACAGACATGCTGCTGCTGTTTCCACTCATGCAGCGGCAACATTCTCAGGATCCGGGTGCACACCCGCAGTCCGGCACGTGCTGGTGAGAGGCGCGCTGCGGTGTGTGTTGCTGTTCAGCGATGCGCCGCTCATAGGAAGGCTTTACACCGCTGCTGCTGCCCATTTCTGGTGCATGTTTGCGGGCCTATAGGTTGGATTCTGCCTGCTACTGTACTGCCGGTGCACGCACACACTGTGTGTTTGCCTACCTATCGTCAGCAGTGCACCGGCACAACCCGATGGCCCGTACTGCAAGCAGCTGTGCCGACTGCAGGATTGCCTGACATTGTTGCAATCTGCCACTGACAGCAGCAGTGCCTCAACTCGTACGGTCTCGCACTGCCGCTGCAAACCAAACTTCAACGTCGACGCGTACAAGCACGCCTCGCTGCTGAGCGCACCCTACCCGCCCGACTAAATACCCCTAGTTTGAACCCGGTGCCCCCCATGTCTCCATGACTAATACACAAACTTCAACTTGCCTGCCCGCGCCTCTGCCGCACCTGCTGCCCCTCCCCTCGAACCCCTCCCCCCCCCCCACCCCCCACCCCCACCCCCGCCCTCCACAGCTCTTTGCCGCCACCTTCGCCCTCTACCTGCGCACCTCCTTCCCCTCCGTCCCCGGCGGCGACGCCGGCGAGCTCCTCGCAGAGTCCTGCCACCTCGGCACCCCGCACCCCCCCGGCTACCCCCTCTTCACCCTGCTCAGCGCAGCGGCGGGCGCGGCGGCGCGCCTTCTGCTGAGCACACACGCCCCCTCCCTCCCCGCCGCCGACGCGGCTGCCTGCGCGGGGGCGCCTCCACAGGGAGCCGTGGCGTGGGGCGTAAACGTGCTGTCGTGCGCGCTGAGTGCGGCGGCGGCGGCACTTGTGGCCATGACGGTGGAGGTGTGGACGGCGCGCACAAGCGCGCGATGCGCGGCGGCGGCGGGGGGCGCAGCGCTGGCGTTCGCGCTGTCGCCGCTGACGTGGGAGTACGCCGTGGGAGCGGAGGTGTTCGCGCTCAACAAGTGAGCAGTGTTTTTACTCTCCCTACCAGTGCACCCAAGCAGTCACTGCGCGCATGGATATGCCGCTGGCAGTGTATGCGGCATGTGCCGCAAGAGAAGCACTGCACGCTGCAGCACACAGCAGGGAAGCAGTGTCACAGGTGTGTTGCCATTGTTTTGGTACAAGTATCTGGCCGGGTGGGGTGGAGAGCTGGTGCATGTTTTTGAATGCGGGTCTGGCAGTGAGCTGCTCGCCCTGCATCATCATCTTTGTCCAATACACTGCAGGTAGGATAGACGGCAGGGTAGGCTGCTGTGGCGGCTGATACAATGGCTGCCAACGGCACCTGTCAGCCCATTGTTTTGGCGGAACAAAAGTAATCAAGCCGCCTACTGCTAGGGACTAGATGATGCTATATTTGAGCGCACAGTCTGGAATGTGGCAGTGTGTGACATTGGGGTGTCTGCTGTGATTGCCGCCTTGGCAATAGTTGTTGCAACGGCGTGGCAGGGATACCGTTGCTGGTACGTGCTGTGTTGACACGGAGAGCAACTGGCCGTGGTCAGCGTAGTGGCGGCGCCACGGGCAGTGGGTCGGTACACGCATCACCAATGCCCGCAGCGGCTCTGAAGCTCAACAACGGCAGTGGTTGTTGGTGCTCCCGAGCCTGTAATACAACTGCAGGCCACACAATGTGCCATGCCGCACCTGCCTCCTACTCATGTCTGTCATCACACGCCTGTCCCATGCCCCCCCCCCGTCCCCCCAGCTTCCTGCTGGCACTGCTGCTGCACACGACAGCGCGCCTCGCGCGCCGCCCGAGCGCGCGCACCGCCCGCTTCGGAGCGCTTCTGATTGGCCTGGCGCTGTCCAATCAGCACGCGTCGCTGCTGACGGCGGCGCCCCTGGCGGTGTGCGCGGCGGCGGCGCTGTGGCGCGCGCGGCTGCTGTCGCCGCGGCTGGTGGTGGAGCTGGTGGCGTGCGGGCTGGCGGGGCTGGCCCCATATGTGTACCTGCCGCTCGCGGGCAGTGCGCTGCGCGAGGTGGGCGCTCAGTGCTCAGCGGGTGGCTGCGCTCAGCAGCACTGTTGCAGAATTTTGTGTATTTTGTCGCATCCAGTTTATTACGGAAGTGTTTAATGAGTCACTGAGACACACACACACTGTGTGGTGCGAATCAAGCAACAGCACCAAATACGACCCATACACCACATGCGCGCACAGTAGTAACATGCATTCCTTGTGGAAACACTGTAGGTACGGGGATATGTGCTTCCTACATCGCCTGCAAGTATGTACTTCTGAATATGTACTTCTGAATATGTACTTCTGAAGTATACATTGTCGTGCAATCCTATTCAGCAGCATGTGTGCACAGTGCAAAGTAGCACAGCGAGTTTGCATCAACCTCAGTGGTCATGCAGCTGCAATGGTTGAAGTAGGTCCAGTGGCCACCGGGGGGCGTGGGGGGTGCAAGAGCAAGCGCGCACAGGCAGTGTTAAGCAATGGCAGTGATGGGGGTGTTGACCCTTGCAGAACGTGTGCCTTATGCTGAGCATGCGCCATTCGGCGCTGCCTGCAGCATCACCCCTCCTCAGACAGCATCCAACACAAGTGCGGTGTCCTGCACCGCTGTGCACACCATTTCGCTGTTCCTGGACAATAGCCAGTCATCACACGCACACACGCACACACTTGCACAACCTGTGCTACTGCACGCCACACGCACACTGCTGCCCCCCCCCCTCCCCCCCAACCCCCCCCCACACACCTCCTCCGCTGCTGCTGAGCAGGGCAGCTGGGGCGACCTGCGCACCCCCCGCGGCCTCCTGCGCCACGTGCTGCGCGCAGAGTATGGCACCTTCCGCCTCGGCGCCGCCCCATCGCCCGAAGACGACGACACCGCGCCGCGCCGCATAGCTGCCTACCTCGCAGACGCTGCTGAGCAGCTGTCGCCGTGCGCGCTGCCGCTGGCGGCGCTGGGCGCGCTGTGGGCGCTGGCGGGGGCGCCGTTCTGGGGGCGGCACGGCGGCGGCAGCCGCAGCGGCGGTGGCACAGGGGGGCGG
>JAULBY010030083.1:0-15905 GCA_032358315.1 Ophiocytium majus
TCAACAATTCCGCGCCAAGGTCGTCCGTCAAAGGTCCGAACGTCATCCCAAATCGGGAAAGGCGGGAGAATGCCGTCGTTCTGTCGCTGGGCAAGTACAGTTGCGGGATAGGGCTCCCACTCGACGGCGCAGACGGTGCGCCACCCGAGGAGGTGGCCGCCGAGTATGCCTCCACCAGCGCCCGCGAAAAGTGCCAACTCATTCACTGGGCTCCCCTCGCCTCTCCGGGTCGTACTCCTCCGCCCGCGTCCGAGGCGCCGCCTTCGGGAGGACGGACCCGCCATTCCGGCAGTCCCCGCCCTTGACGTAGAAAA
The DNA here is from genome assembly GCA_032358315.1 of Ophiocytium majus. NCBI lineage: Eukaryota > Xanthophyceae > Mischococcales > Ophiocytiaceae > Ophiocytium > Ophiocytium majus. The sequence continues at coordinate 315 of JAULBY010030083.1, forward strand.
TGCACGTGCTCTGGTCGCACTTTTTCTTGCCGCGAGGTTGCCAGTGGACGCAGGTCTGAACGGGGGTTCCGATGGGTGTCGAGGTCATGGGAGCCACACCTTGACGGCCATGAACGCCCCCCGGGCGACGGCCCCGACCAGAGTTCGGACGCTCATGTTCTGGACGAAGGCCCAGGCCTTGGGAGAGTCGGTCGAGCCGTTGAGGTAGACCGGTATCCCGGCCTTGGCGACGCTGATGAGGTCCTCGACGGTTTGCAGGCGGCGGCCCGGGCGGTAGCGGCGGCGGCTCATTTTTCGTCCCCCGGAACCATCGCGGCGGCTTCGGCGAATGCCTTGACGGCCTTGTTCGCCGCATCAGCGGATGGAAACGGGCCCCAGCCGTGGGCCTTGGCGTCGTCGTAAACCTTGTGCCAGATCGTGACGAGTTCGACGTGGATCTGGCTCACGGCAGGGCCTCCACGCCCGTGATCAACCCGAAGTCGATCACGCTCCCCTCGATGCTGACCCGGCAACGCTGGCCCACCCTGGGCTCTCGAGAGCATTCGGGGATGGTGACTTCGGAGGCCAGTGGGCCCTGGACGGTGACGCGGTAAGTCATGGGAGGGCCTAGTCCTCGTCCTTGTAGCGGTACTGACCGTTCACAAGTTCGTAGTACTTCGCCCGGTCGGGCATCAGCTTGAAGGCCAGTTCATAGGCCTGCGGGCTCCCCTTGTCGAGAACCTGAACCCGGGAGACACCGTCTTTGATATACCCGGTCCCGACGTTGTAGCCGGTGTCCTCGTCGGCGTATTCATACGTGAAGGTCACGTCGGGGAACTTCCTGGAAAGCTCAGTCATCAGTTTGGTAACGCCATTCCAGGCCGTCTCGAACTTGATGAGCCCGGGGGCCAGTTCTTCTTGCTCGTAGGCGTTCCACTTGGTGCCCCAGTTGGCGACGGACCACTCGTACCAGGTCGGAAACCCGATCTTCTTGAGTTCGGCGGACTCCTCGGCATTGGGAATCCTGGCGATGAAGACCTCATCGTCCGCCTTCGGCTGCCCCTCTCCGAAGGCGTCGGTCTTGTACCAACCCTCCGAGGTCTTGAAGACCCCCTTCTCGACCTCGGTGAAGATGACAGAGTCAGCCTTGACGGGCTCACGGACGTAGTTCTCAAGGCGTCCATCGTTTTCGGTTCTCATCGACCCGGATACGATCTTGCTCAAGAGTTCCGGCATCGGCCGAATCTTGTCGAAGTCGATCAGGCGGTCGTCACCCCTGATAAAATCGCGGATCTCTTGAACCCTGGAGTCGAACCCAAGGTGGTTGATAATGTGATTTGGCATCATCCTCTCCTTTCAAAACGGAATGTCATCTTCGTAGCCCCCGAGGCCTGGCCCGGGGGCGGCCCCACTCGGAGCCGCGCCACTCTCGCGGCGACCGCCGAGGAGCTGAACTTCCACGTTCGCAAACTGAACCTTCGAGAACTTCGTCCCGTCCTTCTCCCAGCGGTGTTGTTCCAGCTCGGCGCGGACGGCCACCTGCTGGCCCTTGGTCAGGAACTTCTGGAGCCCCTCGGCCTTTTTGTCCCAGAGGGTGAACTCGAAGAAGGACGCCTGGTCCTCCCACTGCTCGCCCTTCTTCACGCGCCGGTTGACCGCGATGGAGAACTCACACTTCGGGGTGCCGGACGAGGTGTAGGTCATGACGGGGTCGCGGGTGATGCGGCCAACCAGGATGGTGGAGTTCATGTCGGCGGCGCTCATTCAAACACCTTGATCTTGATGGCCTCACCGATGACCGACCCCTTTGGACCGAACCGGTTCAGCCGGTTCCGCGCCTCATCGGTAAGCGTGTAGTGCGTGTTCCCGTTCTTGCAGATCTCAATGGTCATGTAGGCATCACTCGCCGTCCTGACCTTCTCCTGGTTCATCCGCTGCTTGATCGTGACCTCGGGGAGAGCCTTCCCATCGAGGATGTAGTTCACCTTCTCGAGGTCGTCGGTCTGGGTTGGACTGAGTCGGTGGTAGTAGCCCATGGAGAGTTCGTCCCCGGTGCGAAGGATGAAGCGCTTGTCCACGCCGTTGTTGTTGCGCTTCTTCTTGGTGGCTCCGTATCCACCGCCGACGTAGTAGTGCCCCTGGGTGATGGTCTCGAAGACCTGGTGGACGAGCGTGACCACGTTGTCGTAGATCAGGCCCTTCAGTCCGGCGATCCATACGGAAGCGTTCGCCTCGTTGAACTCTGGGGTCCTAAACCCGTCGATCTCCTGCTGAAGCGACTGCCACTCAGTGGCGAGCATGAACTTCTGAAGTTCAAAGGCCCTGACGAGGTGCCGCCAAATCGCCTGGTCGATGTGCTTCTGGGGAGCGAGATTCCCAGTCACCCCATAGTCCTGCCGAAGTCGGACAGAGGGGTAACCACCGATGGAGTCGTAGAGGTTCGCCAGATCCTTCTCCGAAGCCTCGAGCCTTGCTACCGTGGCAAGGACCTCAGCCCTCACGGCCACGAGGCGTTCGATGAGGTCACCAGTCTTCAGAGCTCCGGCACCCGAATGGGCAAGTTCAGTCATCAATTCCGCCTCCCGCTCGCCGCTTCCTCGTCCACGCCTTCGGGGGCGAAGAGCGCCCCGGGGTCCCGGCCCAGCTCCTCGACCGTGTAGCCGGGCTCTTCCTGGACCTCGCGGACTAGAAGCGACCGGCCGCCAGCCTGAAGAACCAGCTCTGACCATTCTATTTGCTCTTTCGATCTGTCCGGATAGATAATGCTCTTAACTTCGACAGATAAGAACCTCGCAAACCGGCGCCCCACCATGTCGGGAGTGATCACCACCGACTCCCAGCCCACCCAGTCGCCGGAGCCTTTCTTGAGGCCGAACTCTACGAACGACCCGGGCCGCACGATCACGGCCTGGTCGGGCTTTCCGGGGTGGACGGTGCCGACTCGCTTACCGGCCCAGGCGGTCCCGACGTTGTTGCGGTAGAGCCGGATCGGCCCGTGGGCGTGGTCGGCGAGGAACTTCTTGGCGGTGTTGGTCTCGGCGCTGCCCATGGCTAATCCATCTGCAACGGCATGATGATCTGCCGTGCTCCACTGGGAAGCGGTACGAGCATGGCCTTCGTGTGGCCCCCGGGGGCGTCCAGGACTAGGACCCGCTGGCCCCCGGCCCTTCGGGCGTCCTTGAGGAAGTGAGCCGCCACCGCGACGGGAGACTTCAGGAGGGCCCCGGTCTTGCCGATCTCGAGCCGGTCCTTCTTTTCATCATTGGGGTGCTCCACGGTCACCCGGCCGTCGGTCTCGAAGAAGATCCTCTTGGCCCGGGGCTGTAGGTAAGTCGAGCGGTTCAGGACCTCGTCGCCCGGGATCTCGAAGTACAGCTCACCGTATCCGACGCCGTCCGGTATCACCCTGTTCACGTTCGGGAACTGGCCCTCGATCACTTCGACCGACAGGAGCGACGCCCCGCGCCGGAACCACACGGACTTGTTGGCGACTCCGATCTCGAGCCGGTCCCGCTTGCGGTCGGGCTTGAGGAAGCGCTTCAGGGCTGGCTTGTTCGGGATGATCCGGTCGCCAACGAGGGGCGAGAACTTGGCGTCCTCGACCGTGAGGCGGCGGCCGTCGGTGGCCACCACGCGGCCATCGCTGTCGATGTAGACGCCACCCATGTAGTACCGGGTCTCGTCGCCGCTCACCAGGGGAAAGGCGTCCAGGATGGCCCAGGCCTGGTCGGAGGACATCGGGTGCCAGTCAACGGGCACATCGCCCATGGCTGGGAATTTGTCCACGGCGACCATGGGGAGCACGATATCGTGCTGTAGGTCGGTCAGCACGTAGAGCCCGTCGGGTAGACCAATCGGCTCGACGGCGTAGACCTTCAGGTCGGTGGTGTGGGCCAGGCCGTTCTCGACCTTGACCCACGAAAGCACGGACATGCGGTTCTTGACCGTGTCCACGTAGTTCTTCAGCCTCATCTTCTTCTCCCGCCCCCGGAAGGGCTATGAAACCGAGGGGATTTGAACCCCCGACCTGTCCGTCAACTCCCCGTCATCCGTGGCTGGCCATGTCACAGCCCTTTGGACTCGAACAACGGATCAATGTCGACCGACCGCTCTCCCACTGAGCTACGGCTCCTTGTCGGGCACATAACCCGGTGCCCCGGGGTGGATAAAGGATCTCTTTTCGGACTCTCCACTCCGCTCGAGGCGGGTCACACTCAAGGCTCAGGTTTTCGCGGGCACCGCAGATCCCGTTACTGGGCGTCGCCTTTGGAAGCTAGTGGACTCGAACCACCCGTGCGAAACGCACCCGATTTACAGTCGGGCCCAATGCCATCTCTGGTCACGCTTCCTCGTTCGCCCCCGATTGGCTCTCGCCCGGGGGTCTCGTCTCTGTTGCACTCAGGCCCTCTTCATATGCGCCTCCTCAAGCTCGGCTTGCCCTACGCGGGCCGCGCCCCTCCCGGGGAGTCGCACAACAACTTCAACCTTGCTCCAGTGCCGTCGGTGGCCGCCGATTAAGAGCACCTCGCCCTTGTGGCCGGTGACGAACCCGACACCGCGCCCGGCCCTGGTGACGAACGTAACCTCGAGGCCGACGGGGTACTCCTCGGTGACCACCCTCTCCAGCTCGAGCTGGGTCCTATCGACCACCGCCTTCAAGGCCACGCAACCGCTCATCATCTCGAGCCCCCGAGGGACCTCGTGTTCGGCCTGGTGTAGCGGCCCGAGGTCTGCCACCTGATACCGCAGGCCAGGCAGTGCCAGACATTGACGCGGGAGGTGCCATAGAGCGCCCTGGGGGCGAGCTTGGCCACGTGCTCCCGCAACTCTTCCGGCACATTGGCCGACACTTCCGCCTTCGCGGCCTCGAGGTGGGCGGCGAACTCCGGCGGAATGACCCCGGACAGCTCCCAGTCCCCGCGCAGTCCAAGGTCCTTCAGCGGCGCCTCAGACATACAGCACCACCACACCCAAGACGACCACGGCCAGGCAGACCAGGAACGTCACCACGGCGGGGGCCAGCCGGGGCCTGGTCCACCCATCGTCCTCACGGACGAGTTGCACCAGCCTCACGGACGAGCCCCCTTGTCGCCCCGCAGGGACTCGACCTTCTTGGCGTGTTCGGCTCGGGCGATCGGGATGTAGTGGATAGCGGCCTCGGCAAAGAAGCCGCCCTTGGAACCTCCAACGAGGTCGACCGTGTCGAGGATCGCGTCCTCGAGGCCGGGGGTGTTCATCGGCACTCCCACCGTCATGAACTTGATTTTCGGTTTCGGCTCGCTCATGTGGCCATTCTGGGTTACTTTTATAACTCCGTCAAGACCAAAGTTAAATTATTTACTCGAAATCCTTGAAGTTTTTACGGGATAAGGTTTAAACTAGAATCATGAGAACAGAAGAAGAAATGCGCACCGCCGACGAGTTCTGGCGGCGGCTGGACCAGGCTCTTGAGGTGGCTTTCCAAGGGCAGGGGCGGGCGGGGGAGATCGGGTACAAGTGGCTGGCCCTCAACGTCGGGTGTAGCACGGCCCTGATCCACAACAACTTCAAGGGTCGCCGGATGCCCAAGATCGAGGTCCGCCGCAAGATGGCCGAGGTTCTCAAGGTCCCCCTCGCGGACATCGACCCAACGGCTCCTCCCGAGCTTGGCACCCAGCCCCTCCCCCACCACGAAGCGGTCATGGATCTATGGTCCCGGCTGGACGCCGCCGAGGTGCTCACGTGGGTGGCCATGGGCAAGGCCATCGTGTCGAGCCGGGGTAAGGCATGACCAGCGAGGATCGGGCCGAGGCTATGCTCTTGGCACTCGAGCAGATGCGGGACAAGGCCCGCGACAAGGCCAAGGCGTCGGAGTCCAGGGAAGACATGGCGAAGTGGGAGGCCCTCTCCGACGCCCTCCACCTCCTGAAAAACCTCTAGTCACGAGATGGCCACGGTCTGGCCACATCAAACCGTTTATGCATCATTCCATTTTTGGATTTTACATTTTCCGAAAGTGGAGGCCCGGGGAACATTGACCCCGGGCCCCATGTGGTTCAGGCTTGAAACATGGAAACAAAAACAGACATTCAATTCATCCGCGAACTCTTGGAAGGCATGAGCGAACGGCAGCTCAAGCTCCTGCGCGGCGTGGCCGAACACCTGGCGTCCGACTACGGTGTCGCGCTACTCGAGGTGTCGCCCCTTGCGCAGGAAGTCGGTGTTCCCGGCGGACAAAAGGAAGTCCTCGGGCGTCTGGAAGCCTAGCTTGTGCATCGCGCTGGTGCGGGCCTTGTACACCGTGGACTCGGACTGCTTGAAGCCCTGGGCACGAAGGTCCGCGTGGATCTCCTTGGGGGTGTGCCGTTGGAGCATGCCCTCAATGATGTCCTTTTCCAGTTCGCTCAGGTCGGTCTTGTCCAGGTCCAGCAGGCGCCTCGGTGGCGGCGGCGCGATATAGACCTTGATGTGGTCCCAGAAGATCACGGTCACGGCGACGAAGAAGGCTAGGGGGACGACGGTAAGGTCGGTCATTTCACCATCGAACGGGCGCCCCTTGGCTATGGCTGAGGCGGGGATGGATACTACAATGCCAAGAGCCAGGGGGACGGACTTCCAGAGGAAGTGCTTCTCAAGGTAGCCATATCGGAACAGTAGACCTACCCCAATGGCGAAGTAGAAGATCCCCATCAGAGGGGTCGTGTCGGCGATACAACAGACGAATCCGTACGAGATCGCCGAGACGGGGTGTGTAAAGCGCAGTCGCTCCAGCTTCGTCGAAAGTAGGTATACCACGGAAAGTGGGATCATCCAGAAGAAGTTTGTCTTTACTACCCAAAGGGCAAGAATGTCGGTGTCTGGGTATCTCATCGGCACCGTGACGCCATTTATGAGGCTTCCGCATGCAAAGATCCAGAACAGCGCCCAGCCCACACGTACGTGTGTTTTCATTAGAGAATCCGTCCTTGATTCTTGCGGGCGGTGGCTGTTTGGATGTACCATATGCCCGCATTTAGGTGCCGTGACGCCGACCCACGTGCCAACAAAGGCGGCGTCACGTTATTTTTACATCAGTGGGTGGGACATATCATGTCCCTGGCCTCATGCTGGAGACGGTCGATGATGTCTCTCGTTGATTCTGAAAACACAAACCACTCCCCTTGCCACCGATAGGCTCTCAGGGCTTCATGGATCATGGATTCAATATCAGGCCCCCCTGGAATAGTGAAAAGAACTTTGTTTTCCCGGGACCTCCTGACAACCCGCACCCTCTGCTCTGGATGAAGTGACCATCCTACTTTAACTAGACCGAGAGTGGAATCGAGAACGAAATAAACCGACCCTGGTTTCGTGTACCGCCTCGAGGCGAGGATGACTTCGCTGGCATGGAGATCTGGGTCAACTCCGTCGTTTTTGTGGTACTTCCCCACCAGGCAGAACACTACCTTCTCAAACACCCCAAGCTCTCGTGCCCAAGCAATGGACTCATGTTTGTTCATAAACGGTTTGCTTGTGACGAAAACATCGCCATCAACAATGATCCGTTCGTGGACGCCCATAGGGAAAATATCGATCAGTTCAACTCGAATAGACTTCGCCTCATTGAGACGGAGTTCACTCAACTTGTGTTCTTTCGACTCCATACTTACCCAACCCCAATCTCCGCTATGCCTTTTCACTTCCCACCCTCCAAGTGCTCCTTGATTGTCTTTTCAGAGACCAAGTAAGGCTTCCCGTCTGTGTTTGCCTTTAGCCGCTTATCCGCGATCATTCGGAGAACTGTCTTGATATGCTTCTCAAGAAGTTTGGCAGTTTCCTCTGGGGTGTAGTATTTTTCACCAAACACCTCTTTCATCAGTAATTGGCCCCCTCGGCCATAGCGTCCAGAACAACGTCCTTTACTGTGCTGGGGATCGCCCCCATCTCCATCAGAATCAGCACCATCGCTTTGCCCCCAGCCTCTTCCTCTGGTGTAGCCGTAGCAGCCCAGGTTCTCACTCGCAGGGTCATCGGCGACTCACCCTGGCCAACAGGTGAGGTGGCTTCCGGTGGTTGGGAGGCTGTTCTCGGAGTCGATCTTGGGGTTCGTTCCCTGGTTTCCTCGTTCTCGGTTCGGGGTAGCTGTGCCGTCGCCGGAGGTGATGCCGGAGCTGTCTCGATAAAGACGGAGGGAGGGGGCAAATTTGCCCCCTCGGTTGTGGCGACCTCGTCCTTTGCTGTCCTCCGGGCCATGATAGCGGCGTACACAGAGTGTATAGAAGCTTGTGTCTTGGGGTCAAATATTGCTGCCCTCTCCTCATCACTCGCTTCCCTGGCCACCACGAAAACGTGTTTGGCGAAGGTCTCGGATATCTTGAAGAACCTAGCGAGTCTTGCGCTCTTCTTTCCTGATCCCGGAATTTCCTCTGTAAGGTGCCGGATAGCAAAGTGTAGAAGATCGTCGTCCCGAAGATTCCGCCTATCAAACTGGAGCCCAAGGGCGTACTCATAGGCTTCCTCAGTCGAGCCGAAAGTCTTGCCTACTACATAGGCGTCCACGCCAGCCAAGATGGCAGCTTCCTTTCGGGTGTGTCCGTCGAGAACAACGCGTCCACTGGTTGGGCTCTCCCAAACGATCACCGGCTGGGCATCATCGAAACCGTTTCGCTTCATTGACTCAACCAAGGCGGCTACGATCTCAGGCTTCCTTGTCCAAAGACCGGAAAACGGCTCAATCGTCCTCAGGGTGTTTGGGTCCACCCGCTCGGCCTTTTGGTTGGCCCTTAGCTCCGCAATGATGGTATCCTTCTCGGCTTCTGCTGGCCCCCCGGTGGCAATGCTCTCCCCAGCCTGGACCTTTTTCAAGGCGTTCATCTTGGCCATTATTCAACCACCTTGTCGGCCAGTTTTACTCCAAGAATCTCCCCAACCAACGCCTCGAGACCAAGGTACAACTTCTCGCTTTTTCCCTTCTTCGTAACCGGGGAAGAGAAGTCGATGGCCTGCTTCACGAAAGCTGTATCCAGCACCTTGGACACCATGAGGAACTCCCCAACGGTGTCCGCCAGGAGGGCGTCATACTGGTTTGCGAGGGCGTCCGGGGAACCAGAGCGCGATATTTTCCACATGTTCCGGAGCACATGCCACTTACCGAGCACCTCGTTTCCGAGTTCCATCTTGAGCTGGTCTCTGAGGAAAAGTGTGGTCTTCCAGTCAAAGGCAGCCGGGGCGCACGGTGTAACGATCTCATCGACGGCGAGTGCGACGTTAAGCACGATATTGTCCAACGTTGGAGCTGAGTCGACCACGACAAAGTCGTAACCACCATCGAGCTGACTCATGATGACCGAAAGGGTTCGGATCGATGTGCCTCTGAGTTTGAGCAGTCCGAAGGCCGATGGGATAAGGTGCAGATTGTCCGCGTAGTTCGATGGGATGATGTTTCCGAGCAGATCGCCGTCCATCATCGCCTTGGCGATGTTCTTTTTCTCGGCGTCGCTCGCTTCGTTCATGAAATGAAAAGATGCGGAGTTCTGAACGTCCGCGTCTATGAACAGAACCTTATACCTAGCCACCGCGAGTAGCTTGGCTACAAGAATGGCTATGCTGGACTTACCACAACCGCCCTTGATCGAAATGAACCCAATGGATTTCATGTTTCCTCCTGCCATGTCAGCATAAAGGAACATTACGGAACATGTCAAGCAAGATTGTAGCAAAAAAGAAGGGGGCAAATTTGCCCCCTTGGCTGACCAGTTCTCTGGTCAGCCTCCCCACCCCATCTTCTCGGCCTCCCGGACGCTCATCACCCCGTCGACGGCCGGGGAGAAGTTGCGCTCGATCATCTCGACCATCTCGGACTTCTTCTCCTGGTACGACCAGACCTCCGCGAGAATGGGGTTGTAGTCCCCCGAGGCCTTGTCCTTGTCCAGGTCCCGCTGGTAGCCCTCGACGAGGATCAAGCCCAGCAACCCGGCCACGTGGGACATGACGCCCAGGTCGCCGCCCGAAGAGTAGATCATGGGGCGGATGCGCTCGAGGACGTTGGCGTCGTCGAGGGGGCTGTGATCGGTGATCCGATGGATCGGCCCGTGCTGGGCGGCGGCGTAGATGAGGAGCCCGTGGAGGGCGTCCTTGGCGGGCCGAGGGGACCCGGCCAAGAAGGGGGCCTCGGCAATGAGGGCGGCCACGCGGCCCGTGAGGGGCTGGGAGGTGTGGCTCCGAACGGCGTCGAGAACCTGCTCGACTTGACTAGTGGGGGCGACGGGAGCCGAAGCTCCTCTGGTAAGGGTGTTGGTCATGCGGAAAAAATATCATGCTCTCGGGGTTGACGGAATACTTTTTTAACTCTAGGCTTTCCGCTATGGAAACAAACGAGATAAAAAACCCGCTGGTCGCGGCACGACGCGGCCTAAACCGCAATTATGCGGCCCGGTTTGCCCGCGATGCCGGGGTGTCTCCATCGACCATTCACAAAGCAGAGACCGGGGTTTACCCAGAAATACCGAAGGCCTACATCATCGCCCTCCTCTTCCACGGGTTCCCGTCAGAGAAGGTTGAACCCCTCAAGGCCGAGTACACCAAGTGGCTGGCGGCTCGAAATGGCTGACGACCTTTTCCAACGTGCCCGCGCTATGGTCACCCGTTCGTTGGTTGAGGCGGAGTGCGACTCGCCCGGGTCCTACTGGCAGGGCGACGAGTTCTACTGTCTCCCTCCGTACCGCGAGTCATCCGGTATCGGGTCTTTCCACATAAACTCTAGTGGGGAATGGTTCGACTTTTCCGAGGGAGTCGGCGGCGACTTCATCAAGCTCCTGGAGCGCAAGTACGGAATCAGCCCCCGGGAGGCGGCCGAGAGGATTGCCGGGAAGTCCGAGGTCGGCTCTGGGGCCCAAACAAGCAGAGCCCCAAGGCCCGAACGCACGCCACGGGAGAAGAAGGTGAAGCCTGTTATCCCCGTCCCGGCCACTGCTCCGAAAATCAGTCTGACTACCCGTACCGAGTGGATGCGAGAACACCACGGTGACGCTGTGGCGGGATGGATTTACCACACCGCGTCGGGAGAGATGGCCTTTCGCGTCATCCGGTTCCAGAAGTCCAACGGGGAGAAGGTTGTCCTGCCGTTCTACTTCGGCGACAACGGAAAATGGGTCCAGGGCCAGCCATACGACACCGGTAGGCCGCTGTACAACCTCCATACCCTTCTAAGGTCCACAGGGCCTGTCCTGGTCGTCGAGGGCGAGAAGTGCGCCGATGTCGAACTAGACGGATACACCCTGACGACATGGCCTGGTGGCGCCATGGGCGTCACCAAGGCCGATTGGTCGCCCCTGGAAGGCCGGGAAGTGATCGTCTGGCCAGACGCCGACCAACCGGGATCCAAGGCCGCCGCGGCGATCAAAAACAGGCTGCCGAACGCCCGAGTATTGACCATCAGAGACAAGCCCGATGGTTGGGACATTGCGGACGCGAAAGCGGATGGCCTGGACCTGAAGAGTTTCATCGCTTCAGCGCTCGCCAGTGAAACACCGAAACAGGCCCCCCAGGGCGGCAAGGGCAACGGCTTCTTTGAGGTTCTGGGGTACGACGACCAGGCCTACTACTTCCTCAAGACCAGGACCCGGGCGATGTTCTCCATCGGTCGCGGCGCTTTCACGTCGTCGAAGCTCGGCGAGCTGGCCCCCATCGACTGGTGGACTTCTTGCGGCATGACGACCAAGGAAGACACTATCCGGGTCGCCGTTGCCCAGGACTACCTTCAGACCGAGGCCGAGTCTGCTGGCCGGTTCAAGCTCGACAGCCTGCGCGGCGCCGGGGTCTGGCGCGACGGCGACACCTTCGTGGTGAACGACGGCCGCCGCATCGTCACCATGGACGGTCAGGCCCACGCTTACCATGAGTTCAAGTCTGAGTACCGGTATGTTTCATCCGACTCGACATTCCCCGGCCTGGTTGGCCCCGAATCGACGGACCAGGAGGGCGAACGGCTTTTCATGCTCTTCCGGGCCCAGCGCTTCGTTTCGTCGCTCCACACGGTCTTCGCCATGGGGTGGTGCCTCATCGCCCCCTTTGGTGGTGTGTTGGCCTGGCGGCCCCATATGTGGCTCAACGGTGAGTCCGAGGTCGGAAAGTCGTGGCTCCTCGAGAACGTCGTTTTTCCCCTGGTCGGCGAATTCCGACTGAAGGGCACAGGCACCAAGTCCACCCCGGCCTCGATCAAGCGGGTGCTCAACCGCGACGCCAAGCCAGTCATCCTAGAGGAGTGCGAAGGCAAGACCGACGACAGCCGGCGCAAGGTGACGGCCCTGGTTGAGCTGGCCCGCGACGCCTCGACCGACACGGGCGCCGAGTCGACCATCTCTGTTGGGGCCACGGGCTTCGCCACGTTCATCACCCGGGCCATGTTCTTCTTCACCTCCATCGGTGTCCAGATCGACGACCAGGCGGCCGACACCCGCTTCCAGAAGTGCGACCTCTCGGCCAAGATCGATATGAAGGAAAAGAAGGCCGAGTCAAAGCAGTTTTACGGCGTCATGAAGGACCCGGCCCGGTTCCGCCGGCGGATCTTTCGTTCCTTGCCCAGGATCATGGAGGACACCGAGAAGCTGCGGGAAGTGCTCCTCGAGACTTTGGGAGCCCAGCGGGCCGCCGACCAGGTAGCCCCGGTCCTGGCGGCCGCCTGGGCGGTCATGTCGAAGGAATCGATCATCTCCGAAGGCGGAAAGATGTTCATCGCCTCGGTCTTCGGTGACCTTGAGAACCAAAAGGACGACCAGGTGAAGGACGAGGACGCGGTCATCGGAACCTTGCTCACGACACAGATCCGCATGGACGACTCCACGAACCGGACCATCGGCGAAGTGTTGGCCGGGATGCACGGCACCGGAGACAACGACGAGAAGGTCGCGCTCCTGGGCCGCCACGGCCTGCGGGTGTTCCTGCCCAGGAATCCTATCAAGGAAGTGGACGGTCGGAACGCCAACAAGGTACTCCTGGCCATGGCCACAAGCGACGCGCCAATGAAGAAGCTCTTGATGGGAACTCCTTACGAAACCAGTATCGACAGCCAGATCAAGCGACACTCACTATGCTTGAACTCGGAGAAGAAGGCCCAGGTCCGCATCGGTCCCACCTCGACACGGGCCCGGTTGCTCGACTGGGCGGCGTTCAAAGAGAAGTACCTGAGGTCCGACCAGGAAGAACTGGGGACTTAGAACGGGTTCGTTTAATGAATCTTTGGTCTACTTGGAAGATTTTAGGAGGTAGAAGGATGGGTTTTGAATCGTTCACGGACAAAAACGGCCGCCGCTGGACGGCTTGCGCCCAGTGCAACCGTGGGGGGTTGGGAAACGACCCGCAGAAGTGTGCCTGCGGATGGCGGGTGACGGAACTCAATGGGCTCGGATGCTTCTCCGGTACCGCCATCGTTGGCGAACCACGCAGGCCCCCAAAGCTCACCAAGGCCCAGGAGAACTACCAGCGCTATCTCCGGTCAGAGGTTAGCGAGTCATTCGCGGAGTGGATGGGATTCCCTTCCCGCCATGAACTGAGGAGGCGTCATGCCTAACCTCACCACGCAACAAGCCCTCGACGCCCTGGTCGACGGCGTCCCGCGTCTGATCGCGGAGAATGAGCGGATGCGCAAAGAACGGGATGAGGCGGTGGAGATTGTCCGCGCCTATCAGGAGCGATTCCACTGGGATGGCCATGCCGTGGACGCATTCCTCGCCCGCATCGACCAGGGCGGCGCGGTGGCGGGCCTGCCTAAAGGATTTCTCACGACTGGCGTCGACGTTCAGGCGGATTCGGTCGAAAGCCTCACCACGGTGACCTGCCCGAAGTGCGGAACCATGATCGAGGTGAAGCCGTGAGCCAGGAAGAATACTACAAAGTCTGCGTCCGTCACCTTCATCGGAAAGAATACGCTGTCCTACTGTGGGGGCCAAACAACCAAGGATACACCACGAACCTGGACGGCGCTGGCCGCTACACCGCCGAAGAGTGCAAGGACTACTTCAACAACAAAGACGATTTCGCTGTGCCTTGCAATGAACTAGACATGATGTCAATCAAGATGGAATACCGAATCGAAAGCGATCGCTGGTTGCCTTACCGAATAGTGTTGAACAACTCGCTGTTCTGGGATCTCTACGGTATCAACGAAAAGCGCCTTCACTTTGCCAGGGGCGACGTCGGGGACGTTCGTTACTGGCGGTATCCAAAGCGTGAGCCAGTCCCAGCGACAGTCTAGACCACCCCCGGCCGCCTCAAAAGGGCGGCTTTTTCATGCCCTCGAGGACCTGCTCCACCTCGACCGGTCCCTGGGTGACCCGAAGGTTCAGCAACGCCCAGGCGGACCACGGCATGGTCCTAGAGTTCGGGCTTCCATCGCTCGCGGTCCACTTGCGCACCGTCCGAGAGTCCACGCCGACTAGATCTGCAGTCGCCGACCCGGTCAGGCCGTGAGCCTTCAGGAACGCCCTCAGTTCTTCGGCCGTTGGTGAGTCAAACAAAGGACACCTCCGAAACCGCCTCGATCCGGTACACCCTGAACTCAACGCGCTTCCCCATGGCATCAACGCGCCCCTGGACGCCCTCGGTTTCCACGTACTGCGCCCCCATGTCGAGGATCTTCCTCTTCACGTCGCGGCGCTTCGCGTCGATCTCACTCTGGCCCAACCGCTCCCCTTCCCGGTTCAAGGTCTGTATGTAGAACGTCATCCTATCCCCCCTTGCTGGATCGCCAAAGGCCGGCCCCCGAAGGGGCCAGCGCACTAGGCGAAGTCTGCCGAACCGTTCTTCGTGATCAAGACCGCCTCTTGCTTCATGGCGGTCTTGACCTTCAGAGCCAGCGCCTTGACCAACTCGTCGTTGGGCTCGGCGGCGAAGGCCTGAATCACGTAGACGACCTCTTGAATCAGTTCGCCATTCGAGACCCAACCGCCGTTGGCCTGAGTTTCGGTGAACCCACCGAACTCCTTGGCCAGCGCCATCTTGATCTCGACGCGAATGGAATCAGCCAGGTCAGCGTCGGCCGGCTTGTTGTAGATCGTGGTCGGAACCGTGATCGTGTACACAACTTCCAGCATTTTCATCTCCTTTCGGAAGACTTGCCCTTGCCATACGGCCGGGCGTTCGGCTGAACTTTCGCTCAACCTCATGAATACAGTATAGGCCCATTGGGCCTACTGGTCAAGTGGGTCGTGATACTTTTTCCGAGAATCTTTCCCGTTCGCACCAACCAAAAGTCACCGTGAAACGCCAGTTTCGCCCCTATTCAAACACATTGCGAAACGGGTTTATCTCCTTTCCCATAAACGATATATGAAATCCTGTTTCATTGTTTCATGTTTCATTACCCTCTACACAAGCCCATACCATACCACAACGCTATGCCGTTACATGCTTGTGTTTCTATTCCCCTTCTGTACATAGCGCACATCGCGGCACGTTGAAACATTGAAACTTTCTCTCTTCTTCTTCTTTTATTTTATTTAATTATATAGAGATAGAGATAGATAGAAGCGTTTCACATGGCCGTTTCATGTTCTATTTCAAGCGCAACAACGTGCAACGGTGTCCCATCGCTCTTTTTTTTGGAGATTTCGTAGGTTCTGTGCCCGTTCTGGATTCTTGTCTGCGGGTCGTTTCGCG
>JAULBY010030094.1:0-15905 GCA_032358315.1 Ophiocytium majus
GTGCATAGGCCCCGATACTGCCACAGCCGGCTGCGGATCCGCGTGCAGCGAGTCATGCACCCAAGGCGCGGCAGGCGATTTGTGGGGCGAGTAAACCGCCCGGCGCAGGTCCAGCCAGCGCTCGGGAAAGGCGCGCCGCTCCACCCAGAGCCACAAGCGTGCATGAGCCTGATTTTCGAGCCGCAGCAGCAGGGCATGCTGAAAATCACCCAGCACAGACAGCTCGTACTCGGCGACACCTGCCTGGTAACCTGGGCTTTCCCAGCGCCAGACCTCGCCGTCCCATGTCAGCCGCCCTGCCGGCGCGTTTCGCCAGCCCATGTACGCCGCGGCACTGGCTCCCGCGACGCAGGCGAGAGCCAATGCCATGCGCCAATCCGGTGGCCGGCCGCTTTGAAGAAACCAGAGCAGGCTCAACAGCAGGCCGCAAAGCCACAAGCCCACACAATCAAAAGGTCGGTTTTATGCATGTGTCACCTCAGCGGCCTTAATGATTGATACCCGAACCGCTAGCGATGCATCGCCCGTGGCCGTGTGGGCTTTGGTTAACTCTTTGAGTATCTCGGGGTTTGATGCGCCCAAGGTTTCCGCTATCGTGCGCCAATCGGTAACCGTGCGGCCTTTGGATTCATAAACTAGGGCACCGTAAACCGTGCCATTGATATCACCGGGGCCCATAAGCTTTAAATGGGCTTTGAGGTCATCCGCTGATTCAGTTAAGGCTTTAATTTCGGATTGATAGCGGCCTAATTGGTCAACAATGGTTGATAGGCTTGGGGTCAATTGAATGTTTCGCATGATTGGTTTTCCTTTGATTTACTTGGGGGTGAATAAGATATTTGATTGGTCAATGGCTTGTTTCAATTCAGCCATTGTGTCGAACCCTCGAACCCCACAATCTGGTTCATCAATGAATGTATAGCCTTCATTGAGGGTGACAATAAAACCATGTTCTAGGTCGGTTTCATTGTCAATGTGCGCCACGTGCTTTGGTAATTTCATGGTTTGCTTTCCTTTGCTTATATGGTCCAAACCGTTTGAACCATGCCTAATTATGGGGCTTAGTGTCGCCAAGTACATTAGGACAAACCCTAATAAATAGGGTGAAATGACGTTAAATCTTGATTTTATTTATTAATCAAGTATCCCGAGACAATAGATAAAGCCAATCAATGGGGCCAAGGTCAATCAATGGGGTGAAAACCGGGCAAAAGAAAAGAAAAGAAAAACACCCAAGGCCATGCTTGTCATTGGGGAAAGAGTAAGGGAAAGCACAAGGGAATAAGACAAGCCAAGCCCAAGGTTTGACCATGCTGATAAACCGTAAAACCCTGAAATGATAGGGCCTCCCCCAAAAGCATTTACAAGCCCCAAGCCCCATTAATAAACCGTCCGGTCGGTCGGTTAATTCCCCAAGCCATGCGCCATGCCAATCAATCCAATATGAATCAATGGGTTAGCACATGCCAAGCCCACACCAAGCATGGTTCCACGTGAAACCCCCTGGGGGATATGGAGAGGGGGGTAGGGCTGGAAAGGAGGGAAAAAGAGGGGGGCCCACTCCCCCATTCCCAAAATTTTTCTAAAAACTTTTCTCCCTCTCCCCTCCCATAAATTTTTTATCTTAAAACTTCTCTCTCTCCTCTTACACCCACAGTCCTTGGGTGCTTGTATTTCTTTCCGAGATATGGGTATACTGTCGCAAAGTATTGGAAGGCATAGTATGTGGTCATTGGCGCACCCTTTGTATGACATTGATGATATGGTTGAGATGAGTGACTCTATCTATGGAGCGGAGATAGATGGGGTACTTACTAGAGATAGAGCAGTATTTAGGCATAGGCTAACAGTCGCCACTACCGAACAGATATTTAATAAGGGCCGTGAGTTTATTGCTGTTTGCCGAAGCACCAAGCTGGTAAATGCAGGTATTGCCAGTTCCATCCCTGAAGACAAGTTGCTGGGATTCTGTTGGTTTGACCGGGGAGGTTATACAACCTACAGCAATGAAGAGATCAGTAATGCTAAGTTTCACCACCTTGATCTACAGCTACCTGTAAAGACAAGGGTTCGGATGATTAATGAGATGATTGACCAGCATATACTTTGGGCGCATACTTGGGGTGTGCCTGTTGTTTGCTCTACTTCTATTAGGGGGGAGCATGATGGGTTTATGAAGATTCACCAAAAGCGTGGATTTACAGTCAATGGTTCTTATGCTTGGATACGGACTGAGAAAGGTATTGCATGTTTGAAATGAGGCCAGAGGGTTCTAAAGTTACCGAGTTCAAAAAGAACAAAGGCGGCAGACCCAAGTCTATTGTCAACAAAGTCACTGAGTATGGTGCTCACTTTAATAAGCTAAATGAAGAAAGACTATCAATGGGTCTTCCTCCATTGAAGACGGCTATGGATGTCCTTATTGAGGCTATGCAGTCTGATGAACTGGACATCAAAGAGAAGTCTAGAATTGCTGAAAAGCTGGCTACCTTTGAGAGTTCAAGGGCACCTATTATTTCGATTGAACACGTTCAGAACATCACCAGGGATGAAGAGGTAGATGCTGATCAGGCGTTGAAAGATTTCATGGAATCTCTTAAAAAGGTGTAATATGCTGACCAAGTCTAAGACGGAGAAAGCTTTCTCTAAGAATGTGAAGACGGAAGTGAAGGCGGGTAAGCCACAAGACCAAGCGGTTGCGATTGCTTACCAAATTAAACGTGATGCTCAAGCCAAACGAAAGGGTTCAAAATGAGCGGTTATACATCTGGTAATAAGGCTCCTACGCTGATGGCGCAGGCTCCAAATCGTAAAGGTAATGTGTCTAAGCACGTTACTGGTCCTGGTGGCGCTACTGCTGTTACTCGTCCTGAAGGTAACACTGCCTACGCCGCTGGCTATCAAGGTGCCCCTTCTGCTGGCGGCAACATTGCTGGTCGCAACCAGAAAGTCCAAGTGTCTATGCCTAAAGAATATGTTTGTCACTCAACCAACACTGGCTACATTGCCCGTGATGGCAAATCTTGGGAGAAGTGAAATGTACGGAAAAGTAATCAACGGTGGTGCCGCTATGCGTAAGGGCCTGACTAAGGGCATCAACGACAAACTCAAAGGTCATTCAGTAGAGAATGAGCGCCGTCAAACGGTAGCTACTGCTGTTGGCAACGCTTACAAGGTCTTAACTTTGTCTAGCCAACACACCAACAATGTCCGTGGTGGCAAGTTCACTAAACCCTCTGTTCCCTCAAAGGTTTGATATGCAGATCACTGAATTTGAACGTGGTGAAAACAACGAAATCATTGCAGTTTTGGAAGACGGATCTAAGACGATTCTGTCTTTCGATTATGTGGCTCAACACAAACCCCAGGTTGGTGATGAGATCGTAGTAGAAGAGTAAACAAGGAATAGCATGGCAACGTATGACATTGAGGCCTTAAAGGCCGACTTACCCACGGCTAAAGATCTGGCCCAATTTGTTTACGATAAGACCCAGATTGCTCTGGACCTTGTTGGCAAACCAAAAGAAGACCAGTACCACGCCGCCCGTAATGCACTAGAGGGCAAGAAAGTCCCTAGTGAATTCCTGACGGACGAAAATCCGTATGTAGATCGGCGTGAACTTATCCCCGAAGATGAGTTGCGTATCATGCCTCCCCGCAGTGAAGATCTACCTTCCGAGGATTCACAGGTGCATTACTTTGGGGCTACTAACATGCCTCACCCTGATGACCCTCAGTCGGACAAGAAAGTGGCAATCGATTTCAAGAAATATGAAAACGGTGTGATCACTTTCCAGATTGTGGCCCCAGTAGAGAAAGTAGCTGTTGGGTCCCGACTCAACAAGTATGGTCAAGTCCAGCCTGAGAAATATACGTGGTTAGACCCCCGTACTCCAGAGACTGTTTTGCGCCGTGCTGATGGCACTTTCACTAAAGAAGGCCGTGGCTTGTACACGTACTGTGTTGGTGAAAAAGGAAGCGGCATTTGGCCTTTGATTGACAGAGAAGTTGTGGCTATTGCCCAAAAGAACATTGCCAATCCGTGGGCTTAAATGGGCGACCATACCGAAGTATTTCGACAAAGGTTGTCTGGGCAGGCTGAAGTGTGTGCAAGAAAAACCCTTGAATGGTTGCAAAAAGACCTTCAGGGGAATAACAACCTTCAGCCTGTTGAAATCTATTACTTAGCCTCTGCCGCACAAATCTTGTTAAGCGTAAGAGACTTGTATGGCAAAGAGTGAATCCAGCGAGTACATATTACCGATCTACAAAGACCGGGCGTTAAAGCATCTGGTTGGCCTTGCTGGTGGCAAGAAAGCAATTAAATATCTCAGCCCTGAACAACTCAAGGCCATGAAGATAGCCAGGGACAAAGTTGCACAAGACATGCAATTTAACCAGCTAAAGTGGTTCCGTCCTTTCCCCTATCAAAAGAAATTCTTTAAGACTGGCAAAGACTTTACCCGCCGGGGCATGATTGCCGCCAACAGGGCCGGAAAATGTTGTACAGCCGCAACAGTTTTAGATCTTCCAAATGGCAAACAGATTACTTATGGTGAGATGTATGCTCGTGGTACATCATTTGATGTTTGGTCGTGGGATGGTAAAAAAGCTGTAATCCTTACAGCCATACAGCCAATTATGAAGCCGCAAGAACCGTGTGTTCGTTTGTGGATGTCAAATGGTCGTTGGATAGAAGCCGCCCTTGGGCATCGCGTTTTGCAGTCTCAAGCTGACTACGTCTTTTGTGAGAACCTGCTTCCATTTTTGCCAAACCTTCAAGCGTCCAATTTGGAATCCGACCCGTCAATTCATGTTTCAAATGTTCAGCATTTGAAGAAAAAACTTCAAGGTTTTCTAATCGATTGTCTTGCGGGTTTCCGTTTCTGTGATGCACAACTTCTGAAGGCAACAAATAACGTCCAAGCATGGATTCAACAACAAGTCGATGTTCGGATACCCGATTCGCTTTTGTTCGATATGGGTGGTCTGCCTGATAAATATACCAATAGCCGCCGATTAAAGTACGACCCCCTTTCCAATTTGGATGTTTATCGCCCGATCTTGGCCCCGTTCTTTGAGTTTTTAGGCTGTGCTTGTAACAAAACCTTTGCAATGTTGAGCGATTGCATCCAAGCAACTCAGAAATTTCTTGTTGGGTCAATTGTTCAACTTCAACAAGGTGACGAACTTGTTCAAGATCAAAAGCAAAAGCTTTCATTGCTAAATCCTTTCTGTAATGAATCAAATCAAATTATAGCATATGAAGCTATTGGCTTCCATGATTGTTATGACTTTACAGTTCCCGGTACTGAAAATTACATTAGTGCTGGCATTGTTCATCACAACACAATTGCGTCTACCTTTGAGACAGCCTATCATTTGACAGGCATATACCCGCCAGACTGGGACGGCAAGGTGTGGGATAAGCCCATTGTGGCTATGTGCGCCGGGGAATCCTGGGAGCAAGTAGCAAAGACGTTGCAGTCCAAATTGCTGGGTTGCGATGATATTAAGCAAGGGTACAAGCTAGGTTCTGGGACTATCCCAAAGGATAAGATTGATGAAAAATCCATTCGATCAGACGGAGCCAACGTCCTTGCCATTGAAGTCTGGCACATCTCAGGTGGAAAATCAAAGTTGTATTTCAGCAACTACACACAGCAAGTCAGGCACCTTCAAGGATTCGAGTTGGATCTTGTCGTGCTTGACGAACAACCTCCAGACGAAACTTTCTCAGAACTTGTTGTCCGTACAGCATCTAGAGAAGGACAGGTTATCTGTTCATTCACGCCCCTTAAAGGACTCTCAGGGCTAGTGCGTAAGTTCTGGGACAACATCGATGGCTACTGCCATGTCCGAGTAACCTGGGATGATGTGCCGTTTAAGAATGAATGGGGAGAGGAATTCTTTTCTCAAAAAGAACGGGAACAACTAGCTCGAGACTTTATGCCGTGGGAGCGAGACTGCCGCATGAAAGGCATTCCCTTGGTCGGCAAAGGCGTGGTCTTTCCGCTTCTTAACTGGCCCACCTATAAAACAATAGACCTTGATCTTAAGCAAAATGAAAAGCTTGAAAGATTAATCAGCTTTGACTTGGGAATTAAAAACGACCCCACCGTGATTAGCTTTTTCTTTAGAGATCCTGTGGCTGAGATTATTTACTTGCACAGACAAGTAACGGTCCCTATGGGCGAGACTCCAGACGAATATGTTCATTATTTGATGGACAACGACTCTAGGGGAGTTCCAATTGCCCTGCCACATGATGCCGCTACTGCTGGACGCTACACCCTGACGGAGCAGTCTATCCGAGAGGTTTTTGAAGATACCTATGGACTAAACTGTATTCCAGGTGCTATTCTTAACCCGCCAAACGATCAGGGCAAGGTAACTAACCACAAAGCATACGGAATCAATATAATGCGGATGGGTATGGAACGTAATTCTTTTATGATCAATGAATCCTGCAAGGCATTCCTTGATGAAGCTAGGAATTACGCCATTGATGATGCTGGGCGGTTTTCAGACCCTGATGACCATATTGATTCAGCCAGGATTGGCGTTTTGGCGCTTATCCAAGGGCACGGAGAATCTTTGGTTAGCAGGGCAAACAATTTTGTGCAAAAACGCTTTAAGCCCATAGAGGGCAAGATGCAGAGGATTTAATATGCTGGACAAACAAAACATCGTTGTGGAAAGCTTGGAAAGTCCTCCCGGCAACAAAGGAATTGAGTACAAAGTAGCCCACGAAGCGTACTTAAAAATGGTGGATTACTTGAGACTTACTCAAGCTAAAAACACCCTCAATCGGATGACGGATTATCACTATCTGAATATTCCAGTATCCAACTCTACAGAACCTATTCGGGGTATTGACTATATTGCCCCAGTCGTTACCCCAGGCATTGATTATTCAACCGCTGTCATTACCAAAGGCTTGATGCCTGACGGACAAGTTAACTTTGAATTTGAGCGGTTTAACGAAGACGATATTGGCTCAATGCAAGCCGCTGACATGGTGAAGTATTTCATCAACAGCAAAAATGATGCATATCAAATTATCCGTGACTGGGCACAAGATGCACTGCTTCACAAAAACGGCATTGTGATGGTTTCACCCGTGCGGGAACCCATTACTCAGTACAAAGAAGTTGAAGGAACCAAAGACCAATTGCGTTCTTTTGAAATCATGGCGGCTGAAAAAGGTTTGACCACCAAGCGCCAGCAAATGCGCCGTATCGATGTCAACCTTGAAGGCGTAATGCAAGAAACCATGATGCCTGATGAAACAGGGGCATCTGCTGAAATAGAAGATTCCATCAAAGCAAATACGATATATCGTGCTAAATATAAGATGACTGGTTACTCAACCAACATCCGTATTAAGCACGTTGCTCAACATTACTTTGTCTGTAACCCCACTATTCCTGGCATTCAAAACCAAGACTTTTGTGGTTTTTACCAGCCCATGACTATCCATGAGGCTAAACAACAGTACCCATATATTGACCTCGAGTCTTTTGCCGAACACGCCGCCTATGGCCCTGCCGGGGCTTACCAAGCTGGTGCTCTGGAAAACGACCTTGCACTCCACGCACGAGATTCAACCCCTGTACCTGGACAAGGTGTAATTGCGTCTGCTGGCGCTGATCGGTTTAGCCGTGTGGTTATGTTGACCACATGCTGGATGCGCCGGGATGTAGACAATGACGGAGAAGAAGAAACAGTAGAAATCTGTTTTTCAGGTTCCTACATTCTGTACATCAAAGAAGTTGATTTCATCCCATTGGCAAGCATGTGCCCCAAACCCATTGTGGGCAACTTCTTTGGGTATTCTCAGGGTGAGCGTTTGGTTCCTTTGCAGGAATACAAGACCGCTATTAACCGTGCTGAGATTGCTTTTGCTTTGCAGGCATCCACCCCACGCATGGGTGTAAATCCAGAGTTTATTGATGCCGAAGAAATACAGCGTGGCGTAAGTGCGTTGTTTATTTTGGATCGTAAATTTGACCCTGCTAAACACGTATTTGAATTTGCCCCAATGCAAGGCAACCTTGCGTATATACAAGACGCTATGGATCGGTTTGATGCCGACAAAATGGCAATGCTGGGCATGACCAACCCAAGCGATACCCTTAATCCAGAGGTGATGAAGGACGGCAATAGCGGGTATAAATTGCAGTTGGCAATGAGTCCCAACCAGTTGATCCAAGATGAGATGATCAAAAACTGCGCTATTGGCCTTAAAGACGCAATCTATATCGTCTGGAAGACCATGATTCAGTATTCTGATGACTACAACATCCAGCAACTAGCAAATGCCTGCATGGAAGGCCAACCTTTCTTAGATGCCAAGTCAATGGAAAACTACGATTTCATTGATCGCCGCATGATCAACATCGACATGGCTTTGGGGTTCCTTTCCGAAGAAAACCGCCTGACCCGTCAGCAATTAATCATCCAGGCTCAAACCGCTTTTGCCCAAGCATTGATGCAAATGTCGCCAGAAGTGCCTGAGTTGTTTGAAAAATTACGCCGCCCTTACGAAGACACGCTGTATGCATTGGGTGTCAAGCATTGCGATGCGTATCTGCCAACCTTTGAAGAAGCAACCAAGATTGCACAAGCCAAAGCGGCTCAAGGCCCCAGCCCTGAACAGCAAGAAACCCAATCTAAAGTAGAACTTAATAAGTCTAAAGTGGAAGAAACAATTGCTAAGACTGGGTTGTTGTACAAGCAAACGGAAGATATTGACACTGACAACATGTATGAAGCTATTGCGGCAAAACGTGGAAAGTTAAGCGCCGTACAAATTGATTAAAGGATGGCAATGAATAGCATAGTATCGAAGCTCAGAGAACATTTCAATCGAAGAACCAAATCAACAGACGCATATAAGGAGGGAAATCCTGAACAACGAACTCTAGTAATTCAAAACGGAGAAGCCGCTAGTAGGCTTTTGCGTAGCGAAGATTTTGCATTGCTGTTTAACCTATATAGGTTCGACATGTTAAGCCGTCTTGAAGATAGTAAAGACGATTCAGAAAGAATTGAGAACGCATATTATGTTGCTGGAGTACGGGATTTCATAAACTTTGTTGAAAAGAGTGAATTTCTCGCTAAAGTGGCAAATAAAAATGTTGAAACTTTAACGAAAAAGGAATAGCATATGTCAGACGTTATCGAAAACTCGACCGTCACAGAGCAAACTGGTAGCCCGGTAGACGCTATTGCTGGAATGATTGCCGCTAACAGGCGAAACAATCCCCAGCCAAATGGTAGTCAACCGCCACCAGCGGGACAAGAAGGGAAACCTTCCCCCGAGGCGGCTCCTGATTTAGAGGCCGAACCTGAAAGTGTTGAAGGCGAAACTGAAGAAACTGTAAGCGAAGAGAATACTGAAGAACCCTCCGAAGGAGCTAGTGATCCAGTTAATTTCTTTGAGTTTGCAGATGAGAATCCAAATCTAAAACTGAGGATCCCTAATAAAAACGCTGATGGCGGGTTTATTGAGATCACAGCTAAGAAAGCGGCAACTCTTCTTGGTCAAACCAGCGACATTGATGAAAATGCTCGTAAGCTTAAAACCGAACGTGCTGATTTTGAAGAATATGAGGCCAAACGCCGAAGTGAACTTGATGGTTTACAAATTGGTTTAGAGTTAACTGTTGTTCCACAGCTACAAACTGCGGCAGACGAACTGGTAACCCTTCAGCAATATAACCAGCAATGGCAACAAATCTATCAAAACGCTACTGATGACATCAGACGTAGCGAAGCAGAAGCGGCAATACGCCAAAACACTGCGCTGATAGAAGAGAAGTCATCGTTCATTAAAGCCAACCGCCCCAAAGTTGAACAGTTTTTTGAACATCGATCTGCATTCGTAAGAGAGCAGTTAGAGCGGTCAAGACAAAGTTTTGCCGACAAAGAACTAGCCAACAAGGCAACTTTTAGCGATCTGCGTGATAAGTTGTCTAAAGAGTGGAAAGGTGCAAGCGGGTCATTTGTTCCTGGAGTCCAAAACATTGATTTGGTGTCCAGTGATGAATATCTGTTGGGTTTGATTCGGGATGGAATGAAGTTCCGAGAAGGACCCAAGGTGAAAAATGCAGGAGGATCTCTTGCGGCGGCTAGTAAGCCAACCGCACGGGCTAAAACCTCACCCAGCACCCAAAACGAAGAACTTCAAAGGAAAGCGGCGGCAGGAGATAAGAGTGCGAGTCGGGACCTTTTAGCAACCATGTTGGCGGCAAACAAACGCCGCCGATAACTCAGGAGTTTTTCATGTCTACTATTACCTCTGCCTCGCTTGGTAACGGCAATGGCTCGTATACCACCGATATCGTTGTCAAAGACCTCGATATGACTGTCAGTAACTATGTTAAAGACCGCACCCCGGTCACTAACATGGCTATGTCCAAAAAGCGCAAAGTCAATTCGACTCTGCACATTTGGCCTAATGACTATTTCCGTACCCCTGCTTTGAACGCCAAATTGGAAGGTGCATCGGTTGACTCAACCGCCGCCGCCTCCAACACCCGTTCTAACTTGGGCAACTACACCCAGATTTTCACCACTGTGATCGGCGCTACTGGTACCGCTCGTGCTGTTGAACAAGCTGGTGGCGATCCCCAGGCATATCAAGAAGTCAAGCAATTGACCGAGATCATGTTTGACGTTGAGTTGCAATTGGTTCGTGCTGACGGAGCTTCTATCAAGTACTCTGGTCAAGCCGCTACCCAAGGTGCTTCACCCAACAACGGTCGCCGCATGGGTTCGCTGTATTCTTTCGCTGGCACCCGCTCTGGTAACCCCACCAGCGGCACGGCAGTGTTGAATATCGCTACCTCTGATAGCAACGACACGACCTCCACCACTTCTACCAACACGCCTTTCAACGGTTCGTTGGCAAATGCTGGTTTGGGTTACTTCTCGTTTGCCAGCGGTCAGACCCTGCAACAGTTCAGCCCGTTCCTGTACAAGCAGTTGGTTACCACTGCCGAGCAACGCTTCAATGCCAAGATTACCAACATGGTAGTCCCCACATCGATGCGTACTCACATCAGTGATACCCTGCCTACCAGCCGTTCTATCAACCGTTTTAACCCGGCTGACAAGGGCGACACGATTGGTACGTATGAAGGTGACTTCAACTACACGTACCAGATCGATGACTGCTGGATCATGGACCAGACTGGCGCTGACAACACCTCCGTGTTGTTTATGAACCCTGATGTTATTCAGTGGGGTTCTTTGCGTGAGTTGGGTCCAAACAACGAAGTGTTCAGCAATGCTGACGCTTCCTTGGATCAGTACATCATGGAAGGCACCTTGATCGTGCGTAACCCCGCTGGTGTTGGCGTGTTGGCTGGTATCTCCCCCACGGGAGCCGCTGTGACCGCACCTCGCCCAACCGCTCAGTGCGCTCGTTATTTGACCTGATAGGTTCATTTCTGAAGGGGGTCCTCACGGGCCTCCTTTGGAAAGGAGCAAAGCATGGAATTGAATTTAAACAATGAAGAAGCCAAGGTAAATGAAGATTACTATTTAAAAGGTAATCTTGAGGCTGGCATAGAAGGCGTTTTACGCAAAAATGATCAATTGTTTAATGAAGTCAAGTCTGGAACTTGGTCACAAACATTTAAAACTGCAAACCTCAATTACAAAGTTGGCGCTCAAGACGGTGAAAGATACGTCCAATATGAGCAAACAAACATTGAAGCAGTAAAGCAGTTTTGCAAAGAGCGCCGGGAGTTCCATGCTGTCCACGGCACTGATAATCCTTTCTTTGCAGGCACCGCACACATGATGCAACTGCCCAAGTGTTTTGCCCATGAAATCAGTTCTAAGTGGTTTAGCAACAGACCTTGGGAGTTGATTAAGCAGGAAAAAGAAGACAAGATTCTCTTTTACGCTATTGTCAACGAATACTATTCAGATTTCGTGTGCCACCCTAGCGGAAAAATCCCACTCCCCTATAATCCAGCAATACCTACAAAGTGAGGATTCGGTATGGCCCTATTCATTCAATCAGCTAATATCTTAGTTAGCCGAGTCGCACAATGGATAGGTGCAATACCTTCTTCAATTGGCATTAATGCCAGTTCAATGAACACAGCTACAGGTGTTATCACAACATCTGCTGACCCAACTACTTTAGTTCAAGTTGGTGACTTTATTGGTCCAAGCTTAATCAATGGCTATACAGTTGTTATTGGCGTATCCAGCACAACTATCACAGTAAACGACCCTGATGGCGTGTGGACTGGCTGGCCTTTGCCTACTGCTATTTTGAAGTTACCAACCCAGTCTTCTGTTGAAATTCAGTCTTGCATTCAGTTTGCTGAATTGAAAATGAGAACGATTGAGCTTCCAGCATTGCGTACAAATCCGTATGGCGATACACCTACTATTTTGACCACAGACAATAACGGCATGGCTCCTATCCCTGCGGATATGAACTGGCCTATTTTGTTTTTCCAAGAGACACCCAATAGCAACGTAGCACCTGGGACTCCAGCGGCATCTATGGGGCCGTGGATTATTTATGACCGTGTTGGCGACAGAGAGATCATTCGCCGCCGCATGATTGACCAACTGTATGTGCGTCCTTTTGGCGTTCCACGGGTGATCCGTGCGTCATTCTCTGAAGTTGGCCCCAACTATGTGTTTACGCCAAACCCTGGTGCAAACGTGCAGATCAAGGCGTACTACACCCGCACTTTCCCATTCTTGTTTAGCCCTACTGGGGACGCAATCAGTCCTATTGTGCAAAACAATGGTGCGCTGGCATCTTTCCCTGAAGGTTACTTTTACGGTACTCTTGAATCGTATTACGACAAGAACAAAAACGTAGATGAAGCCCAAAAATGGAAAGCCAGAATTGATGAGGCTTATGGCTTGATTGAAGACCAGAACTTCAAGGATAAATGGCGTGGTGGTGACCAACACCTCACATCAGAATTCCAGCCCCGTGACTACAGATATTCGTTCAAGTAAGGAGCATCATGGCAACAGGTGGTCTTTACGGAAGCAGTGCATCAGGTACTGTCGCCGCCTCTACGGGCGTAGAAACCGCTGGTCTGTACGGCAATCCCACTACGCTGGGTGGGACTTACTTTGAATACCTCATATTCTTAGAAAGTGCCACTAACCCTGGTACGCCAACGGGTGGGTCATGGAGCTTTGTAACCAACACTGGCACACCTCCAACTGGCTGGAGTAACACTCCTCCTGCAAGCCCAACTACCATTGTTTGGCTGTCTATTGCGCTGGTCAACTCGAGAGATTCAGCGGCATTAGCTTGGTCAATTCCTGGGCAGATCTTTAAACAAGGTCCTACTGGTCCCACAGGTCCTTTGGGGCCAACTGGGCCAACAGGCAATACTGGTCCTACAGGTCCTACAGGCCCTACTGGGTCTACTGGAGCCGCTTCTACGGTCACTGGGCCAACGGGTCCAACAGGCGCTATAGGTCCAACTGGGTCTACAGGTCCTACGGGTGATATTGGACCAACTGGTCCTACTGGGCCTCAAGGTATACAAGGCGTAACTGGACCTACTGGCTCAACAGGACCAACTGGGCCACAAGGTATTCAGGGTGTTACTGGCCCCACGGGCGCTATTGGGCCTACTGGAGACATTGGCCCCACTGGGCCTACAGGTCCGCAGGGTATTCAAGGTGTCACAGGTCCTACGGGTCCCACGGGCGCACAAGGCGTAACAGGTCCGACTGGGCCTACAGGTGCTACAGGTGCGGCATCTACTGTTACGGGTCCAACTGGGCCAACAGGTCCCATAGGTCTTACTGGTCCTACAGGTGCAACTGGTCCAACAGGCGGTACTGGTGCTGGTGGTGCTTTGGGGTATTGGGGATCTTTTTACGACACAACCACTCAGACAACCACTGCAAATACAGCCACTGCTGTTACGCTAAATTCAACTTCAGGTGGTAACGGAGTAACGCTTACATCATCTAGCATTTGGAAATTTGCTTATGCTGGTGTGTATAGCATTACTTTTTCTGTTCAGCTTACCAATCACAGCACAGCGTCAGGTACTACTCAATTTTGGCTAAAGAAAAATGGTGCCAATATTGATGACACTAACACGCATTTTGATGTGCCAGACAAACAAGGCAGTGCATATTCATCTGAAGTTTTGACGGTCAACTTTGTTTTAGATGTTGCCAACAATGATGAATTCCAACTGTATTGGCAAACAGCAAACACAAGCGTATACATAGAAACAATTGCGGCGGCAGGAACTTACCCAAGGACTCCATCAGTCATTTTGACGGCTACGCAAGTCATGTATACCCAGCTTGGTCCAACTGGGCCAACTGGACCCACAGGATTGACTGGAGCAACAGGACCAACTGGACCTACGGGAGCTACAGGCCCCACGGGACCAACAGGCGCAACTCCTGCTATTGGTGGATCAACAACACAAGTGCAATACAACAATGCTGGGTCTTTGGCTGGGTCAGCTAATCTGACATGGACTGGTACTCAACTGGCTGTTATTGGTAGCATTAACGCTACTACAGGCATTTCTGGGGGTACATTTTGACCACAGCTAATTTCTACGGGGGAAACTCTGAATCCGTTGGGTTGTATGGGAATACCAATATAACTGGTGGAACATACTTCCAATGGTTTGTATTCCAAATAAGTGCAACAGCGCCTGCTACACCAACTGGTGGATCTTGGAGCTTTTCTACCAACACTGGAACGGCTCCAACTGGCTGGTCATCAGATCCTCCCCCAGCACCAACAAACCTTATTTGGTCTTCTTTTGCCATTGTTGACAGCAGAAGTTCATCCTCTTTAACTTGGTCAGTCCCAGGTCAATTTGCATATTCCAGTGGTGCTGGTTTGCCTATATTGTCTGGAGTATCTGCTCCTACATCAGGCGATGGTGTTGTAAACCAGATTTACATTCAACTTACTACCCCACAACGGATTTGGTTTAAAGAGTCTGGCGGTTGGGTTGAGGTTGTTGGCCCCAACAGTTACGTTAACTTTGTTGATGCCCAAACTATTGGTGGGGCAAAGACTTTTAGCTCTGAAATACAAGGTAGCATATCTGGGACATCTTCCAACGTAACTGGTATTGTTGATATCACGCATGGCGGTACTGGATCAACATCAGCAAGTGCGGCTAGGACTGCTTTGGGATTGGGTACATCAGCAGATGTAACATTTAACACATTAACGGCAACAAGCGGAATTTCAGGCGGCACGTTCTAAGGAAAAAACATGGCGGCAACGAACTACACACCTATTCAGCTATATTACTCAAGCACCACAACCAATGTTCCGTTGGCGGCTAATCTTGCATCTGGTGAATTAGCAATCAACACTTTTGACGGCAAGCTCTTTTATAAAGACAGCAGTGGTGTTGTTCAAGTAATTGCTACTAAAGGTGCTGGGTCTATCGGTGGATCAAACACTCAGATTCAATTCAACAATAGCGGTGCTTTGGATGGATCTGCAAACTTGACTTGGGATGGAACGTATCTAATTGCAGGATCAATCAAAGACACTGCATTGACCTCTGGTCGGATAACGTATTCTGGCGCATCTGGACTACTCAGTGACAGCGCAAACCTTACTTTTGATGGCACATATTTAATTGCCAACAGCATCAAAGACACTGCTCTGACCAACACAAGGATTACCTTTGCTTGGGCAAGTGGGTTGCTTTCTGATAGTGCCAACTTAACCTGGAGCGGAACTTCTTTAGGTGTAACTGGGACTGTGGCTGTAACAGGCGCTTTGACAGCTACCCTAGATTCAACTTTTAGCTCTACGGGCGCACTAACCATCAGCAAGGGAACTACGGCACAACAGCCCGGCTCTCCCGTTACGGGCATGATGCGGTACAACAGTACCACCA
>JAULBY010030105.1:0-15902 GCA_032358315.1 Ophiocytium majus
CAGTTGAAGTTTACCTTAACACCCGGATGCATTAGAAACTTCAAGTTGAAGTTGCGAATAAAAAAGGGCGGGGGGGGCCCGACACTCCCGCACATATTAACGGAGCATGTGACATCGATCATGGATGAGGCCCCCCTCAACATCACACGCCTATGAACCCGCACGAAATATGGAAACACTTGCACATATGTACCACTCGGGGAAGTCGCGAGATCGAAACCCACCGGGTACATATCCCCCTTTTTTCCTTTTTTGCATATCCGGGGGTTAACTCCCCACAGGACAAGCACCTAGGGTTATGTATACGGACTTCTTCGAGGCATATATCAGGGGGTTATGCGCGCGGGACTAGAGGCCCGCGCGGGCCTAGGCGCGCGGGACTAGAGGCGCGCTCGGGCCTAGGCGCGCGGGACGGGGCGGCCGGGCCTATGCGTGCAGTATTATAGAATTCTATAATACTGCAACACCAGCCTGTACAGCTGCGTCTGGACAGACGAGCTGCTGGAGTTCGCGCAGCAGCACGGCGGGGAGTGGACACGGGCCCACACCAACCACGCTGCGTCCAAGGGGAGCCTGCGCCAACTTCGACGCATCTTCAAGAGCCATGAAACCATGCCGTGGGATGGAGACGCCTATGTGGGGGCAGCCATGGGCGGCCACCTGCACGTCCTGCAGTGGCTGCGGTCCGCCGGCTGCCCGCGGCACCGCCGTGGGGCCGACGGCGGCACCAATGACAGCCTGCTCTGTACCGTGCACCGGTTTCTTTTTATCCCGTCACCGCCCTCCCCAAGCGGCACAGCCTCTTCACAAGACTCTTCCGTGCAGCTTGGCTCATTGGCACACCACTGTGTGGAGTCCGCGGCGGCCGTGGGCGGCCACGTAGCGGTGCTGCACTGGGCGGCCGTACAGCCAGCGATGGTGGGCCGCCACATGTGCGGATCTGCCGTCACCGCAGCAGCGGCAGCGGGGCTAGTCCACGTGCTGGAGTGGGCTGCACAGCAGAGGGAGCCGCCAGTGGTGCCCAGCATGCAGCTGGCGAACGTCGTTGCGGAGGCGGCGGCGCGGAGCGGCCACCTGCGCGTCTTGCGCTGGCACCACGATGAGGGCTGGTTCGCTGTTGCACAGGTGGCGGAGTCCCCTGCCGTGTGCATAGCTGCCGCTAGGGGCGGACACCTGGCTGTGCTGGAGTGGGCCAGGTCTGTGGGCTGTGTCCGCATAGCTGCCGCTAGGGGCGGACACCTGGCTGTGCTGGAGTGGGCCAGGTCTGTGGGCTGTGTCTGGGACGCTCGCGTCTGCGCGGGGGCTGAGTTGTTTGGCCACCTACAGGTGCTGCAGTTCCTGCGCGCCAGTGGCTGCGAGTGGGATGGGCGGACGTGCGCCGCAGCAGCAAGGGGAGGCCAGCTGGAGGTGCTGAAGTGGGCTCGAGCACACAGCTGCCCCTGGTCAGTGCTGACGTCTGCCGTGGCGGCGAGGAACCTGCACCTGGAGGTGTTTCAGTGGGCGCGCGACAACGGCTGCGACTGCGATGCCGACGACCTGGCATGGGTACGCGGGATGGAGGAGCAGCAGCAGCGGCAGGAGCAGCAGCGGCAGGAGGAGGCAAGCGGGATGTGATGCCGAGGAGCGATGCAGCTGCAGTGCGGGCGCTACAGCAGCTGGTGTGGCAGGTGAGGTGTGCCAGCCGCACTTGCCGTGCTCAGCGAAAGCGGTAGCAGTAGCTAGCATCGCAGCACAGCGCAGCAGGGGAGAGCGCAGCAGCGGCACTGTAGAACGAAGCATTAGGCTGCCAGGAGTATTGTGGGGTTTGAGCAATGACGATGGCTGCATTGTTAACCCTGCCGGGTTCACCGCGTGAGGTTCATTATTATGTGTGGCTTTGCTCTGGGCACTCTCAAGCTCAGTGCATTACCCCTGGTCGCCAATGTGTGTGGTATGGCGGCAGCCTATGTTTGTGCTAGCAACTAGGCAAGTAGTCTGTGCAGCCCTGGGGCACCCTGGTGCCACTGGCGCATGGCGGCATTTTCGGTGCTGGTGCGCACTCACAGCTTAGTGGCTCCGTTGCTGTCTCCAAATTAATGGATCTTGAGAAGTAGTGACACTGTGCCCGTGGCTGGACTTTGTGCACAGGTGACAATAGGACTTCGTGTGAAGTAGCAATAGTACTTTGTATAAATTACTTCATTCTTATACTCCGAAGTAGTTGAAGTACTGCATGCACGTCGTCCTTTGCAGTATGCACATGTATGAATGATTGCACACACTGTACAATGCCGTTGCTTCTGAAGTAGATTTATCTATTTGCACTTGGGGGCGTGCAAAAGCGCATGACATGTATGCCAGCACGCTCACTGGCGGCCAAGGCACTTGGCAAACACATGGCAGTGTATGTATACGAACACTGGCTAATGTAGTGGGCGCCAGCAGGCTACCTAGGGCTCGACCTGCCAGGGCAGGTCATCCGCCAGGGTGCCTGAAGTACCAGTCTGTGAAGTCGCAGCACCACCAGTTGGGCTGCGCACCTGTTGCGTGTACGTGCCCCTGCTCATGCAATACGCCGTAATTATAATTATAAACAACGTAAATTGATAATATACCGGTATTAATTTGTTAATTAAATACACCACAAATTGCAGACGCGGACAGCCTGCATGCCAGCACTGGCTACTGCTTCGTCCGCCCCCCCCTGCAGGTAAAACATGACTTTCGCATTACCCCCATGCTGCCTCCGCCCCCTCCCGTTTTCATGTGCCGCCTACTACTAGGGCTTCATGAAGTACTTCTGCAGTATGTCAGGTGTAAAATTTGGGTTTGCTGCATGGCGTTGTACAGCACATGCCCCAGTACTTGATCCATCCCCTTCCAATAAGAAACGCAACAGCTCACTCTTGTTGGCAATTAGAGTACAAGCGCACGTGGTGCTACGGCAGGTGCTTTGGCAGCAGCGGCTAGCCTGCCTGCCGCAGCTCCTTTCCAGCCCGCAATGCTGCGGCATCCCCCCCACATTGCCAGCTTTCTCCCGTTGTGCTTCACGCTCCTCATGGCACAATAAGACCAGCAACTTGTGCTGTCCAATCCTCTTATAGCATTGCGTTGCGTCCGCTGTCCCGCCCTGTGACCGCACGCCACTCTGCAGGCGCGCTGGTCTGTCTGCCGCTGGCGCCTCACCAGATCTACGGCAGGCCGCAAGGCGGCATGTGCAGGCAGCGGCGCAGTGCTTCTGGCCTGGTGCAGCGTTACCCTGCCACAGTGACACTCCCCCTCGTGGGCACTTCCGAGCTGTACGTGCACAATGCCGTTGTCCAAGCTGACATCCCGGAGTGCCAGCGCGCCGTGCGTGTTTCGTGTTTCGTGTTGCGTGTCGTTTTTGCAGCGGCATGGACATGCACCACAGCGTGCGCGGTGAGCAGCGGCAGAGCCGACTTTGTGCCTTGCATCCGAAGGCGTGTTGGTGCTGCTCATCGATGGGTGGGTTTGCAGCAAACTCCTCCCGGTGTACATGCGCTGGTGTGTGGCACTCATGAGTGTGGAAGCGTTGTGCAGGCGCCCGTGGTGCGTGCACTCGCAGCCGCTCGCACTTGCATCCTGCCTGTGAGTGTGTGGAACGCTTTTCTTCGAAATGCATGAGGTGCCGCAGAGTGAGCTGCGGACGGTTGGTGGAGCCTTTGCACATCGACTCTGTGTGGTTCCGCCCAGCATACCTGTTGTGACATACGCCATCAGGCGGGGGCGCGGCCAAACCGGAGCCTGTGCGTGTGTTTGTGCGACACGCCTGTGGGCTGGTGGTGCGCGTCATGCCGGTGCGCGGCGCCGCCGTGCCAGCTGGCCTGTGGCCACAACTTCTCATGGCATGTACCACAGTAGTACATCTGTTTCGTAGTATGTGAGTTAGGATGCTGTGGTGTGTGTGCCCCTGGTGTGTGCTGCTGCTTGCTGCTGCTGCAGCATGCCTCTGTGTGCCTGCATGTCTTGGCACCATAGCTGATGTGGGCGTTGGCTGGCTTCTCGGCACCATAATGTCGTGTGCGTTTCTGGTCATGCTACGAGGTGCCTGTCACGCGGGACTTACCTCAGTTTTCGGTGCCTTGCACGCTATGGCACATTGGTGCATGGTTGCTCGCAGCTGTGCCACCTTGCATTTTTGTCACAAACTCAAGCAGTCATTTATGCAAGCGTGACCATGTTTGCAAGCTCGCTTGTTGCCACTTCATGTGCTATGATCGGGCAGTGCTGCAACGGCACTGGCTTGACATGTGCAGCTATGGCTGCAGGTGATGTGGTGGCGCCAGCGGCGGTGGTAGGCGACCCCGGCTAGGCTGCCAATACTGCTCCACTTAGGCATATGCATACTTCGAAAAAGTATATACGCGCATTGCGAGTACCAGTGCGGCGACCCCCTACCCAAGCAAGCGTACAGGATCCCTTGCTGCTGCTGAGCGTCCCTTGTTGGTCTGTGCACGTGTTGTGTGTCCAGCACAGTGCCTCGTGGCAGAGACCAAGCACATCCATATGTGTGTATGACATTGTGCACATGGTGGAGCGTGCGGACTTTTGAAGCGAGGTGTCAAAAGCTCTAGTCAAAAGTAATCTAGTGAGGCTGAGGTACGTGTGCAGTGACATTTGCATGTCAACGGCGGCCTACTAGTAGTATGCATGGTGCTCCTGAGCAAGTACATACACCGCCCCCCTAAGCGGAGTTTAACAGAGGTATATACATGTACTAGTCAGCTCACATGGACATTCGAACCCAGGTGGCTTCGTTACCTACTGTAGCATCAAAAATTTGTGTGCCTGGGTGCCACAGATGTGTGCCGCCAATGGTTCGGCGTCAGCAGATGAGCCGGTCAGAAGTTTGGTTGCCATGCCCTCAGGCTTGAGAACCATGCTTCCTAAACGACCCTGCTATCCCTGCCTCAAATGGGAGGGGCGACAGCATGGTTACAGGGATATCCCACAAAAGTATGCTCGCCTCTCAAAAAGAGGAAGCGTCCGCTCTTGAACATGCGCGTTTTTTCGGATTTCGCAAGCCTGCGCCGGCGCCCTTCTTCCGCCGGTATGTGCCATTTTTACCCTCATCGCTCATTGCCTTTGGCCAACGGCTGCCTGCGCTTCGACACAGCGTCGAAGGAAGCACCATGGTTGCACCTGCTTGTCCATCGGTTTGACTGCCAGTGGTAGTTTCATTGTTAGCGAGCATACCTTAACATCCACCATGTTGGTCACCAAGATAGACCTAGGCAGCTGCCAGCAAATTGTAGCAAGTGCCGAGCGAATGCATTCCGGCACACACATAATGCGCATACTTCAGTACTAGTAGTATTTATATATGCATACAGGCCCACATGTGGCCGTGCACACAGGGGCAGACGGGACTCGCGCACCAGCGGCTGCCAAGCGCACAAGAATCCGCTGTGACACACCTCCACAGTGCACACTCAGTGCTCATCGAAGTCGATGCATCACAATTACTTCAAGTAGTCGAAGTATATCTTGTGAGCACCGTGCCGTACAGTGCTACATGGTGCAGAGGCCTTGTACACCGCTGCTGCGCTGAAGCGCACTTTCTGCAGGAAGGTGCCGTCCATTTGTGGACCTGGGGTGCTCGCGGTTTTACGTAGTAGTACTTCGAAGCATGTATGTGCGGTAGATGCTGATAGATGGAAAGCTCCGCTTATGGCGCGGAAAGCACTCATCAAGCCTTACGCGCATGGTGCACAGCGCGGCCCATGTAGCGCTCCGCACATTACATTGATCGGCAAGGGCACTACACATGGCTATGTACACGCCATGTATATCGATCGGTGCGCCCCAGATTGGGGACCGATCAAGGGCTCCGATGCACACGCTTTGCACAATGTGCACCATACATATACATGTGTGTACTTGTACCCAGGCAAGGCGCCGAGGCGCTGCCGCCGCCGGCACCCATGAGCAGCCCTAGGCGCCTGTGTGCACTGCGTGCATGGCGGTGGCATATGCCTGTTACAGGCCCACCTGCAGCATGAGGGGGGTGCTGCAGTCGGTGGTTGCCCGTGCTCTGAACGCACCAGTGCATGGCTCGGGCGCGCTTCTTGATGTGCGCAATGGGCTCGCCAGGGTATATACTTCAGTAGTACTTCGAAATACGCATACATGTACTGCGTATACACGTGTACACGTGTGTATTTGTACCCCCGACAAGGCGCCAAGGTGCTGCATCCGCCAGCGCCAAGAGCCTAGGCGCCTGTGCGTGCATGGCGGTGGCACGATCAGTTTGAGGCTGCTGCCAGTTGTTTCTTGAATTGTGAGTGCATCAGTGCATGGCTCGGATGCGCTTCTTGATGTGCGCGATGGCCTTGCCGGGGTTGAGGTGCTTGGGGCACACCTGCAGCCAGAGCGGCAGGGGGCAAAAATATGGTATACCAGTAGTGCATTAGTGTAATAGTAGGCTGTGTGCACATGGCTTTGCTTGAAGTATCTTCGACACACGATTTTATATCACTTGCGCGCGGTTCATGATGGTGCGGCACCGGTAGAGCTGCAAATTACTGGAGTCAGTTACCACACTTTTTGCAGTAGTAAAGCAGAAAACTTGGAAAAAATACGGAGTTTGTTCAATGCCAGTGGTCTCACTTGCGCACAGTTCGTGGTGGTGTGGCAGCCGTAGGGCTGCAAAATATTGTTTGTAGGAGTGAAGTGTTTCAGAAGTGTAACGGTTACTACCAGCGGTCTCACTTGCCGCAGTGACTTGCGCACAGTTCGTGATAGTGTGGCAGCTACGCAGCGGTAGAGCTGCAAAAAAAATGGAGTGACTTGTCACAATCTTCGTTATAAAGCAGAAACCGTAATACTTCGCAGTATTGAAAACGCCACTGGTCTCACGGGGGCACACTTTCATCATGGTGTGGCAGCAGTAGCCCAGCAAGTTATTGGAGGACCGTGGCAAAGAACAAGACCGTGACAAATATGGAGCGTAAAGCTCCTCACTTGCGCGCAGCTCATGATGGTGTGGCAGCTGTAGAGCTGCAAAATATTGGATTAGTGAGGCAGACAGAAGCTGTGACAAAATACGGATTGTCAAGTTTAACACCAGTGGTCTCTCTTGTGCGGAGGTTCATAGTGGTGTGGCAGCGGTAGAGGTGCAACATATTGGAGTCAGGTATCACACTTTTTGTGATACTTGCTTCAGGAAGAGACTACGCGAAGTACTTGTAACTGTGACAAGATACGGAGTGTGATTTTGAACACCACTGGTGCTCACTTGTGCACAGTTCATGATGTTTTTTTTAGGCTGTGGCAACTGCGCAGCGGTACAGCTGCAAAAAAATGGATGAGTTCACCCTTTTTTTATAATATAGAAACTGTAATAGTTTTAAGTACCAGCGGTCTCACTTACGCGCAGGCCATGATGGTGTGGCACTGGTAGAGCTGCAAACAACTGAATTGCGGTATCACACTTTTGTAGTACTGTAGTGGTATTGAAGTATAAAACTGTGACAAAACGTAGTGTACTCGAAGCTAATTCTGATACCCATGGCCTCACCTGCGCGCAGTTCATGATGGTGTGGCAGCGGTAAAGCTTGAAGGCGTCATCCAGGGCCTCCAGGCGCTCCCTCGTGTACTCATCACGGGAGTCCTCTATCCAGCGGTACGCCTGCGCGCGCACAAAAAAAAGGCACGCCCCAAAAGATGATTAAAAACACAGAATCTTATTTCATCTCGTCCTGTGTGTTTCTCACCCGTTCCAAAAGTAAACAGGAACACAAAAGAACACCAGAATGTTGGTGTGTGTCATCCTGTGCTTTTCTGACCCGTTTGTCCAGTCCCAGAGGCTCAACTGGCAATGGTGAGGCAGGCACCTTGCATAGTTCGCGCACGCATGGCCGGTAAAGGTTTTTGTGAAAGAAACCAAAAAGGTGTCTGAGCCCAGGTCCTCCCGTGGCTGGGGCAGAAAGCCAGGCCAAAGCCTGTGTGGTGATCTATCCACTTGGTCAGAACCAGTGGCCCACAACCTACACGCGCCGGTGAGTACCCTTAAGGGCTAGGGATGCTTCTGAGTAATACAACATCAAAGGCTTATTTTTGTGTC
Organism: Ophiocytium majus; assembly: GCA_032358315.1. Taxonomy (NCBI): domain Eukaryota; class Xanthophyceae; order Mischococcales; family Ophiocytiaceae; genus Ophiocytium; species Ophiocytium majus. The sequence continues at coordinate 8,066 of JAULBY010030105.1, forward strand.
GCTCTTCTGAATGATGATAAACTACTGTAGTGCGTCGAGCAGTTTAATACTACACCATCAATGACAGTTGCAACTGCAGTGTACCGTATATTACTTCTACAAGTACGAAGTGCAAAAACAGGTTACTAACCCAAATAATTCAGCTCTGAGATTGTGACCGTGCTGTACATACTGCACATGCGCTCTTGTTGGTAGTACTGGTACTCCACACTGCTTTTGCAGGCTGCCCACAAAGGCTAGAAAGAAACGAGTTAGAAACACTTTTGTAAAAGAAACTCATATGCTCCCCACTTCAAACCTACAAACTCATTTACCTGATGCGGTTTCGTGTGCGCAGTCCGGATCAAATCATGCGTTCGACCACCTGTAGCAGGTCAGTGGCCCCCTTTTGTATTTAAACTTGAAGTATGTACTAATTGCATATACCTCGAAGTATACTTTTACTCACAGTATACTTCGAAGAGCTACTGTCGTACATTTTTGGCATGTACCAATGCCGCAATTAAATGATATGGTATACTACTAGTAGTAGTATCAAAATGATGGAGCTTCTTACATTTGTCATAGAGGAGTGAAGTCATAAGAAAAAAAGAATTGAAGCTGGACATTCGCACCGAGTCGGCACATAACGGCACATGCACACACGCACAGTCCACGTGCAGCGGGACAGCCGGCACCATGTACTTTCGGGCACGTCAGCGTTATGATACTACTAGCTGAACTTGTACTTCAAAGTACTACTAGTACTTCAAGAAGTACTTCAGCAAGTACGTTTAACTTGGTACTGTCTAGCTCCAAACTAGTCGCCCGGGGCTGAGCCTGAAACTGTGTGGCACGTTGCTCACGTGGTCTCCCGGGGCTGAGACTTGTCTAGACTGGCGGTGCCTGCTAGATTCAGCTACCTCAAAAAATTGCTTTGCATTGTCCGCTAAACTACCGGTAAATGCTAGGGTATATCATACTACAGCATATACTTTTTTTTGAGATATAACTAGCCATATAAGCCGGCGCGAGGGCAAAAGTGAACAGCAAAGGTATGAGAGCGGGCTGGAGGACGTGTACAAAAGTAGATGCGCAGGCAAGTGTTGCAGCGATAAAAGCTGGTACATAATGCCATCCTGGCTAGGCGGGAAGCAGGCAGCAAGCAACAACAACTTAAAAAAACAAAACGGACAGAACACTGGCCCGGGACGCATGACGTTAGCAGTGGCTTAAGAAGTTGGAAAAATATTTATATTTTCCAAGTGGGCACATTGCCAGACGTGTACCCACTGGCAGATGTAGTAACTTCAACTTGCATCAGTGCTACTAGTACTCCTACCCCAACATGAACGGCATGCTGATCCAAATATGTAGGTACATCAATTATTGAATACAGTTTTTATAGTTATGAGGTACTACTACTGTAGTACGTAGTAATATTTTATCATGCGTAAGTGCGGGAGTACATCTGCTGAACACTGTGTCAGGAAGGCTTCATTGAAGATGCAGCAGAATGTCTGTGAGGAAGGTACGCGGGCAAACAGACTAGGACAGGGGTGCACTACCAGGTGCAAACATGTTCCGACATGAGCTTAGTATTACTGTAGCTTTTAGCTTGTGTCGTTCTGATGCTACTACTGCTGCTGCGTATGGACCCTACGCCGTCGCAGCAGCTGTGTGTGGCCTTAAGGTGTTGGAACGTTCGGCAGCGCGCGCGAAAGTGCACCGGCTGCAAGCTGGTGCAGCGTTCACACGACCGGCCACCTTGCATACTACAGTATAACAGCTCTTTTAGCAGCATCTACATTGCGTGGATACCGCACAAGCACCTGCTGTCCGCCGCCAGGCTATCGCGAGCATCGGTTCCACGTAAGTACTGTTGCTTGCAACAAGTTGCAGTCAAAGTCTCTGAGAGCGCTCTTTCCCCTGCTCCTGCTCGCCCGGCATAGTGAGATGCGCGTAAGTAACCTCTGGCGCTGTGTGCGTGGGCGCCTCCTCCGCCGTCGCAGCAGTGCTGGCGGTTTCCTTCATGAATTCACCGCTGCAGCCAGCTCGCGTCGTGCAGCAGCCTAGCTAGCAGATGAGACGTTCCAGCACTACGGGGCTGCGCTTGCGGGTAGGTCAGGCGCTATAGGGCTGCCCCTCGCCACCACCTTGCGGAGTTCTGGCTCGCGCTGCTGAGGCTGCCAAGCAGCAACACGAACTCAACTCAGCGTTCGTTCGGTTCGGTTGCGGTGAGGAGCTCAGGAACAGTCCGCAGTTTTTGTCCAAACAAACCGCGAACGTAACGTTCATTCTGGACTAGGCGCACACGACGACGCGAGTGACGCGAGCTGTGGTTGCAGCAGTGAAGGGAACTGCCAGCACTGCTGCTGACGGCGGAGGTGGCGCGCTCGCACACAGTGCCAGATGTTACCTACGCACCTCTCGCTATGCCAAGCGAGCAGGAGCAGGAGAGAGCTCAGAGGTTTTAACCGCTGCAACAGTACAACAGTAACTCTTGCGTTGAACCGTGGCCGGGCTGCCGAGATCGCCTGACGGCTGACATGTGCTTATGCGGTTTCCATGCATTGCGGACACTGGTTATTTATCATGTGGCATGCAATGGCCGGTCGTGTGAATGCTGCACCAGCTCGCAGCGGTGGACAGCTGCGTGCGCTGCTGTCCCAACAAGGCCACAGCTGCTCCGACGGCGTGTAGGGCCGGTAGGCGGCAGTAGCAGCAGAACGAGAAAAGCTACAGCGAAAGTCAGCTCATGTCGAAGCCCGTTTGCACCTGGTAGTGCACCCTGTGCTGCTCTTCGCCAGCGCACCTTCCTCACAGCCAATCTGCTGCATCTTCGATGCAGCCTTCCTGCCTGATGCAGTGTTTAGCAGGTACTTCAGAAGTATACTCCCGTACCTATAGTAATTTATGTCTCAAAGAACTTCAAAACTGTATCCAAGAGCCACTGTACCTACATTATGGAGTAATTATGCTGTGATGTGCATACACATGTCCAGGTGGTATACTAGTCTAGTGCTGATGCAATTTGGATTTTAGTACCTACTAGTGTACTTCAGAAGTATATGGTGGGTGTACAAAGTCTGGCAGGGTACCCACTTTGAGAATGTACTACAGTAGTAGTGTATATGGTTTCAGCTGTTTTAAGCTGCTGCTAACACCATGCGTCCCGGAGCAGTTCTGTCCATTTTTCAAGTTGCTTTGCTTGCTGCCCTGCTTGGCGCCAAATCAGGATGGCATGATGCGAAAAATTTATGGCTGCGACACTTGCCTGCCTGTGACATGTAATCCAGCCTGCTCTCATACCTTTGCTGTTCACTCGCGCGCCGGCTTACATGGCTAGTTCTTTCAATAGCTGTTTGAGTGGCTCCCAAAGTGGCTTGCACCCGCCATGTATTTCCCAAAAGATTAGGCTTCTGCGCGGGCAACTGCCGCTGAACAACACGGTAGCTGAAGTTGGACCTTTGCATCAACTTTAAGTTCGTACATGACCAGCAGAGAGACAGTCGGCCCCAGGTACCTGTTGACGTTGGCTTTTTAACGGGCTGATATGGCGATTTGAACCTCATGGGTAGTTGAGGTTGAGCCTTCGGACCCACTTGAAGTTTGCTACTTCAACAGAGTACTTCAAGTGCATGCCAGCGCACCTGTAGCAGGACAGCGGGCCCCAGGTACTTGTCGGCGTTCCACCAGTACGAGGGGCAGGACGTGCTGCAGCACGCGCACATGATGCACTCGTACAGACCGTTCAGCTTGAAGTTGATGTTGAAGTTGAAGTACAGGATGAGCGTTTGCGGTTTGGGGGCGCAGCACCGGGGCAGTGGCACAGCGGCAAGGGGAGCGGCAGAGAGGCGCCAGCAGCGGCATGGCAAATGTTCAAAAGGCTGTCACGCCAGTAAAAGTTGCTGGCAGCAAAAGCGCACAACTCTTGTGTCAGCACGCACTACCCGAAAAAATTACAGGCCCAGGTCGGCCTGCACACAAGGTGGCTGTGAGTTCGATTTTTTTCGCGTGCCCCCAACGACTTTAGACTGAGCAAAGATACGAAGAAAAAAAAGCGTACAGCACCAGGTATCTGCAAGTGCCCCCGGACCAGTTTCATACACACAGGCAAGATGATGAGTGAAATGCTACTACTTCAGCAGTAAAATGCACGCACTTGCAAAAGGCTGGTCTGACACCCTGTCACAGCAATACCCATGTTCTTGTACACGCACCCCGCACCAGAAGCTGGTTGGCACCAGAAGAGGAGTGCCAATCAGCAAGGGCGCACTCACACTGCATATCGCATTCTTGGGCGTAGAAATGCGCCGTCTTTTGTACAACGGTATAACGTAATACGTCATAATCCCTGACCCATCACTTCTCATGCACCTCTGCAAAACCCACATGCTGTGCACGACCCCACACAACCACACGGGTCAAAAGACAGCTACAAGAACAGCACAACAACTACCACCACCAAGTAAGGACTTCATGTGAGCAATGCAGTGGCGAGACGTGCACACATGGCGTGTCTGGCGCACACCTTGTTTCTGTCTGCGACGGACTGCAGGCGCTGCCGCGCGGCAAAGAAATACTACCATAGAAATACCACCGGCACTAAGTAAGGAGTTCACGTGAGCAATGAAGTGGTGTGAGGACATGGCGCACACCTTCTTTCTGTCTTCAACTGCAGGCGTTCCCGTGCTGCCTCATGCCCTGGGTCCTGCCCCCTGGGGGGGGTCTTAGCCCTGACTCACGGCTGTATGCAGGCGTGAACTACGTAGTATTGCTACTACTACTAGTAAGTAAGGAATTCATGTGAGCAAGATGGTGAGGACGTGCACACAAGCCGCGCCTGCGCACACCTTTTTCCTGCCACCTGCAGGCGCTCCCGCACGGCAAAGAAATACTACCGGTACTAAGTAAGGAATCCTGTGAGCAAAACGGTGAGGACGTGCACACCGCGTCTGGCGCACACATGTTTCCTGTCTCCAATGGACTGCAGGCGCTTCCGCGGCCTCAAAATACCACCAATACTGAGTAAGGAGTTCAGAGTGGTGAGGACACGGCGCACACCTTCTTTCTGTCCCCGATGAGCTGCAGGCGCTCCCTGGCGGCCTCGTGTGCTGAGTCCTGCCCCCTGAGGGGCCCCTGAGGGGGTCTTAGCCCTGAGCCACAGCTGTATGCAGGCGTGAACTACCACGCAGTATTGCCACTAAGTAAGAAGTTCATGTGAGCAAAATGGTGAGGACGTGCACAAAAGCCGCGCCTGCCGCACACCTTTTTTCTGTCTCCAATGGACTGCAGGCGCTCGCGTGCGGCCTCGTGCGCTGGGTCCTGCCCCCTTAGGGGGGTCTTAGTCCTGAGCCACGGCTGTATGGAGGCGTACTGCTCAAAAAAGTTGGTCAGGTCGGGCACCAGGTCCTTGACCACGTACATGTGCGGTAGTGGGTTGATCTGGGGGGGGGGGGGGAGGGGGGGGGGCAGCAGTTGCGGCGGCATATGCGGCGGCAGGCGACATGAGAAATTTGTGCAGGCCTGCAGCTGGAGTGCCCCATGAGAGCTTTCAGAGCAGGCAGGTAGCAAAGGCAATGACAGCACCAGTTGTGGGGGAGCAGAAGTGGAATGACTGTCAGATCTGTGTGTGGGACAGCGGCACCTGGGCCGCGAAACAGAGAGAGACAACTACCGTGAATGAGCAGGATCTGTGACCATCTGAGTTCGTTACATGCGCCCTTCCCTTAATCGCCAAGTGACAAAAGTGAACGGCAGAAGCAGCCACCACCCCAGAGCAAAGGAGCAGGTTCAGAGCAGGAGGCTGTGCCCAAAATGGAGTGAATCGATGTCCCACGCAAGCAAGTGTTTCGCGCGTGCTCAGCAGCAAGTGTGCATAGGCAGCTGTGTGAGTGCTCAGCGGCAGCTTGCCTTGGTGTTGGAGTACACACGTATTCCGCAGAGCAGATACTTCGAGTAGATGAAGTAAATCGATGCAATACATGTATGTACTTCGCGATATATAGGGAGCTGTGTGAGTGCTCAGCAGCAGCTTGCCGTGGTGCTGGAGGCGTGCTTGTCGATGTTGGCCAGGCACGCGAGCGTGTTGCGCCCATTGATGTTCATGGCGCAGCTGCCGCAGATGCCCTCCCTGCAGCTGCGCCGGAAGGCCAGCGTGGGGTCCTGCACACGCGCGTGGGTGCCACATTGCATTTCAAGGATTTCAATTACTACACGTGTAGTGACGGGTCGTAGCGCATAAATTGTGCATTATACTACAGTAGTACGTTGTAGACTATACTTCAGAAGTACGACGGAAGGCCAGCGTGGGGTCCTGCGTACGCGCGTGCCGAGTTGCATTTCAATTTACACACATGTAGTGATGGGTCATAGCGCACAAGTTTATGCACGCACACACGCTGCCGGGCATGTGCCATTGCCACAACCTTGGCATGCATGACGCGGGCTCTCGCACGTCCAGAAGGGCAAGTAAATAAAACTACTGTAGAATACTTGTGCATATTTTGTGCCGCCCCCCCCCCCCCCCCCCGCGTTGCACAGCGGTGCACACATCTTTGGCACCAAAACGCACCTGCTCGTTCTTAATCTTGAGGAGCGCGTCAAGCACCATGGGCCCGCACTCATCCAGGTTGACAGGGTAGGCGGCAATGTAAGGCTTTGCCTTCTGCTCGGGGTCCCACCTGTAAACCTGAGTTGCCCACACCAGGGAGCGGTAGGGCAATTGGCACCAGCAGCAGTGCCGCAGCACATGGCGGCACCAGCGTTGCGGAGGCGGTGGCGGTGGTCGTAGCAGCAGCAGCAGCAGCGGCGGCGGCAGCAGCAGCAGCAGCAGTAGCAGCAGCCGCCCGCAGGAATGGCGGCGGTTTAAGCAAGCGGTGGTGGTGGCAGCAGCAAGCAGCAGCGTAACACGACCGGGGTGAAAGGGATAACCTGCACACGCTGCTGCTGCGTGTGCTGGGGTTGATGCTGCTGCTGATGCTCTGCTGCTGTTGCCGCTGCTGGCGCTGCTGTTGTTGGTGCTGCTGCCGCCGCCGCCACTGCTGGTCCTGGCTGGTGCTGGTGGGGGGGTGGGTCATGCACAGCGCCAAAAACAACTATTGCCGGAGGATGCTCTCTCCGGCTTCTGTTGTTCGAATAGCAAGCGAGAAAAAGCCACTGACTGCCACCGAGACGCTATCGGACGCTTCACGCTAGTGTACCGCTCCGTGGTAGCACATGCTGGTGGCTGTGTGGCGCGTCGGTGTGTGGCTGCAGGTGCGCACCTTGAAGTGATGGACGTTCGGAGCCGGTGGTACAGCTGCTGCAGCAGAGGTTTGTGTGCTTAGGGCTCGCAGAGCGCGGCTAAATGCTCCCGTTCTAGCCGCCGCCAGGTCCGGCCACGCCAGCATGTGTGCCATGGGCGCTGCTCCTGCTTGGGAAAGTCGTGCTGCTGGTGTCGAGGTTGTGTGTCACGCAATTTCGGGCGTGTCGCCGTTGTCAAAACCATTGTTGCCTTCAATGTTGAAGTGCCCAGTTTCGCTACTCATGCCAGTTGCTGCCGGGGGGCACGGCTGCCAAGGCTTTTCGCGTTCTTGCTGCTTCTTCAGCGCTGCTGCGTCATTGCTGCTGCGAGGGGGAGGCCATTGCCGGGGGTTCGAGGTGTTGGAAAAAACCGCAGTGCTGCTCGCACTGAGTTTCGATCCCGCGACCTGAGCATTCGGAGCCATACTGTGGTAACAGGCCGACCACTGAGCCAAAGGGGCGATCACGCCGAAGGCTGAGCAGTTTTTGCGAGTGCCACCAGGTGCGCAAGCAGCAGCCGTGTCACTTCTCTGGTGACAGCGGCGCTGCGACAGGCGCACAGGGGGGCTGC